>JAQQSK010001374.1:160000-270298 GCA_028658325.1 Potorous gilbertii | reverse complement strand
TGGGGATGACCCTACTTAAGAATTCTAATCAATGAAATAATCACCCAAAATTCTAGAATATGGAAATGAATCATGCTCCCACCGCATGACAGAAGAGTTGACTAGAGTTATAGAATAAAAGGGATTTTTTTCCAGACATGACCAATTTGTGGGTTTATTTTGCTTGGCTGTGAATATTTGTTACAAGGAAAGGTAACATTGGCAAAGTCTAGATTTCATGATGCCAGTGAAAAGAATATCTTGAGCAGTAGGTTTTCAAAGGTCTTGCCTTGATTCTAATGCCTTCTGGCAGGAAGGTCCATACCCCATGCAATACTTATCCCATAGTATTTTAATAGCCATGGAAAATTTCTGATTCCTATAGGTGCACGTTACAAAATGGTTAGTAACTGCATTATGTTATCTTCTTCCAGAGAGCAAAAGTCAAAGCAAACCAAGTTCCAAAGGTTTACTGACATTTTCCATATTTGCAGCACAATTTTTAGTACTTTCCCTTGCATTCAGTAATTTTCATGCCTCTTTATGATGTTTGAAGCCACATTGTGCCAGCAAAGATTGGTTTTTACAAGTGCTAAGGTCTTTTCTTGACCCATATGGTCAAAATTATCATATAATGTTTTTTAGAGTGAGATGCACTGGATAACACCAACAACTTCCTGGTTCCAGGTGGGAAATCATTGACGATCTGGTATAGTACTTCATTGTGTCACTCCAAATTCTGCCACTCTCTCAGAAGTAAGGTGCTTTCAAGGGAATGACACTTGAGTCCTTTGGCAGCACCATATTACCCCATGGTTTGTTCATTTCTCACAGAGTTTTATCAACCATCTGCTATGTTTGCCGGCCATTCAAAGACAACGGAAACACTGAAGGTTGGCTGAGTGTACCAGATTTACATTTGCTACTTTTGTGGTGTCTAGTGGAGATCCCAAACTTTTAGTTGTATTAGCATTTGCTTACAATCAAGGTCCTTGGGTGTTACATACAGTTTTCACTCCTTTAGGTGATGGCATAGCTCTGGAGCCCTGTGGACATCTAGATAGAGCATCTTCATCCATATTAGTTTTTCCTGGTCCATAATGAATACTGATTTAATTCCTGGTTGGCTAGTGATGACACTCATCTCTGAAAAGTAGTGTCTAGTCTTGCAACTGGTGAGAATGTATTAATCATTTGTTGTCTGTCCAAACTGGCAACTCTTCTACTTACACAGAGGCCCTCAACATCTCAGTGACAGTTCACTTCACAGACAACTAGTTAATGAATGAAGTAAAGAGACTTGCCACAACTCAAGTCACTTTGGCCAATGTGAGTTGTTTCTGGTGACATTTATTCTCAGCATAAGACTACTCCAAACTGGCATATATATACAGGGCAAAAGGCTAGTTTCAGTCCACAAAAGCTAATACTCCTTCATTTGTGAAGCAATTAAGTCCTTAAAACCTTGCTTTCATCTACTTGACTCTTGGTCTCTAAAGGGTTTGTGGGTTTTAAGACAATTTTGTATTTCTTTTATTCTGCTTCTATGCCTCTTTAATCATATATGCTTGAACACAATCTAGTGCGAGAAACCACAGTGAAACCAGGAGATGCAAGGTTTATACCAGTACCACACTGCCTCACCTGGAAGGCCACATTGGAGAAATCCTGCAACCTAACACAGGAAAGAGGAGATGAAGTCTACTTAAATTGATCCTCACACAAATTTTTTGTAGTTTGATGCCTACCTCCCTGTTCCAGAACAGCCCCAATGGACAATCATGAAGCCCAGACTAAGACTCAGGTATACAAAATTGGCAAAAGACCTTGTCGAAGTACATGAGACTTACTGCTTCTCAACATCTGGATCAATCTCCTGGACCACATGTGTGAGCTCAATCTTTTGTACTGATCACCAAGTTCTCCCTTCCAGAAACCTTAATCTCGGAACCCCTTAGGTGTCTCTCTGAAGTCACAAACACAAACCTCATCTGTCAGCCCAGGGACAAGAATTATTTTCTGTATTTACACTGACATCTACAGTCAGTAGATCTGGTCTTCATTTCCTTAGAACTAAATCCAGGGAGTGTCCTATTTTAATGCTCTAAAAAGGAAAAGATTATTTGTGTTTCCAGAATTAATGCCGAGGAAAGAAACTAAATAGCAAATGTTGATGAACTTAGGTAGAGAGAGGAGGAAGTCCCAAGAAAACATCAATGAGTTTCTTTAGGTGAAAGTTACACCACTGAATCCAATCCCATTAAAACAAGTTGTGAAAAAATGAAGTTTCCATGCTGTTAAAGCTTCTTTTATGTGGTGTTCAGGCTCTGCACGCTGTGGACGTATTTGTGAGGCTTTATTCCCCAAATCAAGCATGTGCTAGGGTAAACCTCGCATCTCCTGGCTTCACTTCGGTTTCTTCCAAGAGAAACACCTGCCAACTCAATCTCTCCCTGAATAAGAGACACTGAAGCCTTTATGGGGGAAAAATGAAAATTTTAATCAAGCCTGGTTTTATAAATACCTATGACTCATTGTGCAGCACTCACTGCAGAAAACTGACAGCAGGAAGTAGAAGGCTGACCTAGTTTGAGCCAGAACAAAGGTAGGATTTACTTTTTTAGAGGTTGTAAATTTTTCTTCTTTAGTAAGGAAGGAGGATTTAATGAATATTAGAGCTTAGGGAACCTGGAGGCTGATAACTTGAGTGTGGAGCCAGGCTTCCTTTGTGTTCAGGCTTCTCCATGAAGCCCAGTCATCAAGCCTCAGCTACAACCTTCAAAACCCTTCTCCGTTGAGTGAAGTGTCCAACTCCCTTAACCTTTGACCCAAGCTGTGTTTGAACCTTCATCTTTAGGAAATAAGTTTTGAGCATTAAGCCACTATAGACTTCAAAGACTCCGTGATTTATATACTATTTTTTAGTGAAGACATCTGTCTCTTTTCTTTGACAAGTATCTGAAATGGAAGTTGGTTGTGTACGTTCTAGCAGTGATGGGGCTAGATGAAGAATTGCAATGGTGCAAGGAATAAATGTATGCATAAGCCTTGACCAGTTTCCAGAGTTCCCTGCTGCACTTACCCAAAAGAACTCCATATTTTCCAAATATCAATCTTTCTGAAGTTTTCATGCTGTCTTGCCTTCTTTTTCTGTTTCTGCTACACACTTTGGATCATTTTAGGGACTCTGAACATTCTTTAAGGCATATTTCTTTACTCCTAGAATGAATATATACAGCAGCTAGCCTAAATTATATCCTTTTAAAGGGCAAAACTTAGCCTAAAAGTTGCAATATCTAGTGGCCTTTTAAAAACAGGCCGATTTGTAGCCTCATTGCCTGTTTTAATGGACTGCCCTCTAGACTCCCCATTAAATTCATGAAGGATTTGCATTTAACTCTAAGCACATCCAGATGAGACTATGCCTCAAAGAGAACATCTGAAAGGCAAAGTAAGTCTGAGAGGATTAATACAGAATAAAACCCAGATTAAATCAAATAACTAAAGAAAAATTAGTAGAGAGACAAGAAAGGTTCAAATGTCTACAACACACTTACCTACCTCACTATATTGAACAAGAGAAAAAAGGAAGCGTGAATGGACAGATTTAAATCAGAGTCCAAAACTAACTTTGATTTATGCTTATGCTTGTATATACTTATGGCTTATTCCTCTTATTCTCTTAAATGGGATTTACATTATTTTCATTTGTTCTGTCTAGCCAAAGCAGGAAAAACTGTGGCAGTGCTCTTATGTGACTACCCTTTGCTGTTGCTGTAATGTAGATCTCACATATATTTGTCTATGTAATGCGTTTTATCATCAGTTGTTAGAATCATCTACCCTGTGCCTATGTACTGGTAGAGCAGCATTGCTAGATATTGTTATAGGCCAAAGTCATCAATACCAAAATGGATTTTTTTTAAAATTAGTAAAACATCCATTTCCTGTGCTAAATTCTGCTTTATTGTTTTTCCAGAATATATTTCCAGTGGTGACATGAACAAACAAAAAAGCCTTGTGCATAATTGATTTTTCAGAACTGAATATTTCTTTGTGAATTTTGAATGTAGCAAAAAGGTTTAGATGACATTGGTAGGGTGGGAGGGGAGGGAAAGGAAAAAAAAATTTATCTGCTATCTACTATGTGCCAGGCACATGCTAAGCATAATTCGTTTGATTCCCACAACAACTCTGTGAGGTAGGTACAATTACTATCCCCATTTTACAGATGAGGAAACTGAGTCAAACAGAAGTTAAGTGACTTGTCTAGGATCATAAAGCTAGTAAATGTCTGAAACCAAATTTTAACTCGGGTCTTCCTGACTCTGCTTGACCAGCTCCTTCAGTAAATATCACGCAAATAGAAGGCAATTATGCTATGTTGCATTGATTTTAATTGAATTGATGTGACAAATCAGAATTTCAAAGTACTTTGTATTGAAGCACTTTTCAGATTCTAGTTTCTATTTTATTTGTTTATGTACATATCTAATCACCACTAGTCTATAAGGGAAAATATTTCCACCATAACAATAGCATTTTCAAGGGGAGCAGTATTTTCCAAATCAAACCTTTGCCTCTCTATGTACAAGTCTATATGGCATGTATAAAAACAACTAAAATCAAATAACTTCATATTAAAGCCAAAAATCTCACAAAAATAAACTCTGTAGTTCTATTTTTTTTACTTTTGCAATGAATGACAATGTTCCTTCTAGAGTTACTACCAACAAAATAGTTATTAAATAGTAAATAAAAATGCTTTAAACCATTACTGATTAGAGAAATACAAGTTAAAACAACCTTAAGATATCATTTTATACCTACTAGATTGACTAAAATGATAGAAGGGGAAAGTGATAATGTTGGAAGGGATATGGAAAAATTGAGACATTAATTCATTGCTGATGGAATTGTGAACTGATCCAATAATTCGGTGAACAATCTGGAATTATGCCCATAGGGTTATTAAACTACCTATACCTTTGACCCAGAAATACCACTACTTAGTCTATTTCCAAAGATTGTTGAGGAAAAGAGAAAAGAGCTATATTTTCTAAAATGTTTGTAGCAGCTCTCTTTGTGGTGGCAAAGAAGAAGAAATTGCAGGGATGTCTATCAATTAGGGAATGCCTGAACAAATTGTAGTTTGTGACTGTGATGAAATACTACTGTGTTATAAGAAATGATGAGTTCAATGATTTTAGAAAAACACGAAAAGACTTGCATGAAATAATGAAGAGTAAGAACATTGTGTTCAGCAACAGAAATACTGTTTTAAGAACAACTGTGAATGAATAAGCTATTTTGACAATTATAAATACAAGTAAACTATAAAAGATATGTGAATAAAGATGCTATCTGTATCTAGAGAAAGAACTGATAAGTAGAAGTATGTATAGAATAATTTTACACATATATATCTATTTGTGTTTAATTGTAGCCATCTCTAGGATGGAGGGGAGGGAAGAAAAAATAAATTTACTTGATAATTTTGTTATGTATTTGAAAGGACTAGCAAATTGTTCATGGTAGATTTGCAGTTTCACGTGCAATCATCTTTTTTTATTGAACTGACTGTATCTATGTGTTATAGAAATGCTTGTTTTATTCCATAAATTAAAAATAAAAATTTTAAAGTAAATAATATTTAAATTTATCTATTTATATCATTATTTAAAGTAAAACATTGATATCATCTTTACAGAAACCTGGGATGACTTGGACAAACTGATATAAAGGTAAGTGATAAGATCCAGGAAAGCAATTTATACAATAACAATATTTTTAAAATAAACAAATTTGAAAGATGTAACTTTAATCACTGTAATGAGGGCCAATGCTGAGAAAAGCTACCTATCTCCTTATAGACCAGTGATAGCTATAAAATGCAGAAACATTTTTTATAAATGACAATGTGGGAATTTGTTTTTGTTGACTATGTATATTGTTACAATGCTGTTTTTTTAAAAAAGATTTCTCCCTTCTCGTTGTTTTAGGGGGAGAGATATGAGAGGGAGAGTAAGTAAATGCTTATCAGTTGGAAGAAAAATTTACCATGTGGTGGACAAAAGAAAATGAAAAGATTCCTTATAGGGTAACATAATCTACATCTTATAAGCACTACTTTAATTCATCCCCCTTAAAAGAAAATATTTCAGTTTTTTGAAGTGTCAGAACATAGCATCTTCAGTATTCTTGTATCTTATCCATACCGCTATCCCAACAGTACAGGAAAATGAAATTATTGTCTAAAATATTCCTAAATAAAACCTTCTGATGAGTTGTGGTCTTTGTGTATTAAAAAAAAATCATCCATTTTGCTCAGACTAGGATGTTGTTTCCCTTTAAAGAAGTTGTCCTCAAAATCTGCCTGACCCAGAAGAATATAATATACACATTCATATACAACATGAATTACATAAAATAACATATACATTTACATAAATATAAAATATGAAAAACAGAGCCTATGAGAAAACTGGTGTTTCTGAACTCCAGCAGAATGCCTGCTTTGCTTCAGGATGTCATTTTGATCCAATATTGCTACCCTGGTAAATGCAAAGGTAGAACGAATCAGTATTTATTTTTGATAATTTTGTCCTTTTAATCTCTTATTATAAGTAAAGTGATTTATATTACTAGAAAATGATGTCTTTTTAAACTTTGATCCAAAGCAAGAGAGCAATATTTTTACTGCTTCTGAAATGACATGGACAGAGAGGATATCTGCATACACTGGACTTCTGAGGTATCCTTAAAAACTTCTTCCACAAATCAAAGTTGCAGCATCCTGGACCCATTAAGATCATAGTACTTAGACTTGAAATGAACCTTGGAAGACATAGAAACTTGTAGATATAGAACTTTATGATATCTTAAAAATCTTCAAGTCAATCCTTTTCATTTTATAGACAAGGGCATTGGAAAACCATGGAGATCAAGGTGGCTCGTTGATTTTTGTCCTTCATTCTTGAAGAGGGCAAAAATGACACCACTATGTTGGAGTCAAAGTACAGTGGGTTCAACTGTTCATGATCAGATCAGTTGGAAGGCTCTACTACAGATCAGACACAAACAATCCACATGAACATTTAGGGTGGAGATGTTTCTCAATTTGTACGTTTCATGTTTCTTTTAGAGCTACTACAATCCTGCTTCACTCATAGAACACAGCACCTTCTTTGATGTGGGCACACAAACCTGGGTGGTCTTTTACCTGTGTCTCCTATGTCACCCAATCAATTCCAAAGTTCTTCAGAGATAACTTGAAAATGTCCTTGTATCACTTCTAATCTTCATGTGAGCACTTGCCTTGAAAGAGTTCTCCATAAAATAGTCTTTTAGACATCAAGGGATTTATCCAAGATTGCATAGGTAAGTAATAAAGCTTAGATTTGTATGAAGGCCCTTCCTCTGACTTCAAATGCAACACTCCCCCCAACTAAATCACTGTTATTTCTATTAGATCACAAATGGGATTATCTATCAGGAGAGGGATCAATCTAGTTAAGGGAGGAACTAGCTAACTGAAGATAATAGAAATCTCTCCACTGAATCATGATGTCTGTAACAACATGGAGCCCTCACTTGCCAACTGTCTACATGGTATATATGACCTATAGGGTGTCACTTTTCTACCATGACCCAGGAAGCTCATCATGAAGAAACTTCATCATCCTGCAAGATGGAATCAGCCCTGTTATGCACTACCCTCTGCACCTTTAATAAAAGGGTAAAGCCATGAATGCCAGTATCTCCATTTACAGAAGACTGGCACAGCCCTTTCTTCATTTCCCATATGGTTCCACTACTTTTAGACTTCTATGATTTCTCCACTGTAACCCTGCCTGTCATGGATACCTTCCTTTGACCTTCTCTCTTTTCAACTTTCTTTTGTATGTTGTCTTCTATCTCTTTCTCTGTCTATGTCTCTCTCTGTTTCTGTCTTTCTCTATCTCTATCTCTGTCTCTATCTGTCTCTCTGTCTGTCTCTCTCTCTCTCTCTCCCCCCCCTCCTTCTCCTATTCCCAGCACTTAGCACAGTGCTTGGCATAGAGTAGGTGCTTAATAAATGTTTATTGAACATTGACATGTAGCATAATTGAATAGAAAGTGTTATAATATTCTATATTATTATACTATGCTATGTTACATTACACTATACTCTACCCTACTATACTATACTATATATAACTAGGTGGTATGGTGGATAGAGTGCCTAACTGGAGTTGGAAAGATTTGAATTTGCATCTAGCTTCAAAATACTCAATAGTTATATGACCCTAGACAAGTCACTAACATCAGTTTCCATATCTCTAAAATGGGGATAACCTACATCCTAGGGTTGTTGTGAGATTAAAATAAGCTAGTATTTGTAAAGTGCCTCGCATAGTGCTTGATACACAGTAAGTGCTATTAATTTCTAAATTTAATATTGTCATTATTTGATTAAATTTGATAAATTTGATTAACTAGATGGCACAGCAGATAGAACATCAGGCCTGGAGTTAGGAAAACCTGAGTTCAAATCTGACTTCAGACACTTACTAACTGTGTAACCCTGAACTAGTCACTTAACCCTTTTTGCCTCTATTTTCTATTCTTTAAAATGAGCTGGAGAAGAAAATGGCAAAGTACTCTAATATCCTTGCCAAAAAAACCCCAAAAAGGTGTCACAAAGAGTTAGACACATTGGAGATGGAGCCAAGATGGCAGAATAAAGGCAGGGATTTGCCTGAGCTCTCCCCAGAATCCTTCCAACAAATGACTAAAAAAAACAGTTGGACACAACTAAAATGACTGAACCATAAACATATAAATATATCCCATGTTATGCTATGATATGCCATACTAATACATAATTATACTGCCTTAGTTGATCCCTTTTGATTCTAGGAGCTCAGTTTCTGCTACTGTAAAGTGAAGGATTAAACTAAGTGTAGTCTTAAGTTTATTACAAGTTCAAAATGTTATTATTCTTTGTAAAGATCGCCTTTGCTATTCTTGTCTAGTGTGGTACAATCTATGAGCTTCAGAGTGCAAAAATCAAAAGAAATTTTTCTCCACCATCCTGGCAATGGAGCTAGTTTCTGTTCAACAAACATTTATTGATCATCTATCGTGCATAAGTCATTCTGCTAAGATAGTAAGAGATACAAAGATGAATAAGAATACCACCACCCCCAGTCAATCCAATTCCACAAATTTTTATTGAGTACCCACTTTGTACAAGACACTGTCCCGGGTACTGAAGATATAAAGACAAAAACCCAAAAGTCTCTGCCTTCAGGGAACTTACAGTATCCTGGAGAAATAAAATATATATGCAGGTAAATAACTATAAAAATATGAGTAATAGTAGTTAGAGAGGTAACCTAAAATCAGGAAGACCTAGATTCATCTGGTCTCTTACACATATTTGCCATAGTACCCTGGGAAGTCCAAACCTCTCATTTCATCCAGTGCCTCTTTAAGATAAGTTAGAGAATTGATGCATTGATAGGAAGGGAGTTTATTCACTACTCATTTTCTATACCAATGAAACTTCACTGATGGGGGGAAGGGACAAGCAGGAGAAAGCCCTAAAACTGAGAAGATCTAGACAAGTTTCCTGATGGAGTGGTCCCTGAATTGTGCTTTGAAAGAAAACAGGAATTCTAAAAGTTGGAAGCAAGGATGAATTTGTAAAAGACAGGTATAAGAAACAAAATGTGTGAGAAACAACTATAAGGCAATTTGACTATAATAAAATATGTGAGGGAGAAAAATATAAAATAGGACATAAACTGTAAGTGACCCTGTATAGTACTTTAAATGATAGACTGATAATTTTGAATTTTATTCCATAGGCAATAGGAAAATTGAGGGTTTTTTTGTTTTTGCTTTTTTTTCTAGTAGGAAGGTAGCATTGTCAAATCTATATCTGTATAAAGATTAATTTGGCAGCTATGTGGAGGAGGAATTAGAGGGAAGAAAATCTGGAAGTGGGGAGATCAATTAAGAGACTTTTGTAATAGTATGGGTAAGACCTGATGAGTTCCCCAGTTAAGGTAGAGGCTACAGAGAGGAGAGAGATGATGACTTAAAGTAACTCCAGATAGTAAAAAATATTTAGGAATCTACCTGCCAAGATACACACAGGAACTATATGAACACAATTACAAAATACTTTTTACAGAAATAAGGACAGAGAGAAGGAGTGAATGAGAGAAATGTTGTGGAAGTAGTATCAAAAATACTGAACAGTATACAGGATAGTATGAGCAGTGGTGGAGGAAGAATAGTTAAGACTGACTCTAAGGTTTGAATGTGGATGACTGGGGCTGACAGTTTACTAGGGAAGATATGATCCATGATCAAATAAATACAATATGAATTAAAATATGACAAAGTGACCCAAGAGATGTGGGGAGGCAGAGATTGCTTCTAGGTGTGCAAATGGTTGAAGGCTTCCCTGAAGAAGTAGCACTTGAGGTAAACCTTGGAGGAGAGGTAGGAGAGGCAAGCTTCAGTAACTGGAAATGTAGGATGATGAGTTCATTCCAATCACAGAGCAGGAAACAGGTAAATGCTTACTTGATGCTACCATTTCCATTAGATATGATCAGACTCTTTCCTTCTCTTCTTTGCTAAACTCCACAAAAAAGTCATCTAGTGCGATATCTACAATATCTCACCAGATAATCTCATCATCTCTTAGAAGACTGTCTAACTTGCACCAGTGGTTCTTGGGTTTTTTCTCAAGCCTCCAGATTGTATTCAAGGGGAGAAAGGGACAGAAAAGATAAGAAGTGCTGCTGGACAACACAGGTTAAAGGGAAAATATCGCATGCAACCAGGGTGTGCAAGATCTCCAAAGACCATCTTTCAATGAATATAAGGAAAGAAAACCTTGGAATATGACATAATAAAAGTTCATTCCCCACCTCAAAAAAAAAAGTTTTTACCAAGAATAATTTATCTTGAAAAAATATATAATCATAGAAGGAAAAAATGGATCTTTAATAGAAAAGAAGACTTTCAAATATTTTTGATTAAGAAAACCAGAGTTCAGAAGACTCTTTGAAAGACAAATTCAGGAAACAAGAGGGTAAACATAAAGCAATTAGAAGGAGGTAGGTAATGATCAAGGGATTGCCTACTAAGGGGAAAATTCATGGTTCTTCCTAAAGAATTCCGCTATCTTCTGTGACCAAAAAGGGAATAAAGAAAGACAAATGCAAGGTCTGGTTGTGGTATTATTTTGCTTTTCTTGATTTTAATATAGGAAAAAAAAAGAGAGAAAAAAGATATGCTATGAAAGATAAGAAGAGGAAGGGGAAGGTAATTACTATTTTTTCATAGTTAAGAAACATAAGAAGAATATTATTTGACTTGGACCTGGGAGAGTGAGCATTAGGTATCTCATGAATCTGACTCATCTGGTTGAAAACACATGCAACACAAATTTTATGTATGTGGTATAAAAATATGTTAAAGTCAAAGGGGAAATATCAGGGAAAGAGAAAGGGGATGGAGAGTTAAGAAATTGCCGAGAATTGGGGACAGAATAGGGACAACGTTAAGTTAAGAAATTTCTACCATGCAGGGCTAGTCATAAAAAAGAGATTAAATAGAGAGAAAGAAAAGGTAAGAATCAAGATCTGAACTATGCAAAAAAAATTAAAATCAGAGTTCAATCAGGCCACCTTTGTATAGATTATTACTAGGGTTGATCTTATTCCATTTCTTTCCCCAACTTATTTTTCTTTGCAAAGAAAGAAAGTGGAGGAAAAAATAGAAAAATTTTAATAGTATTTAAAGGGAAAAGACTAATCAACAATGGTATCAATGAATTTAAAAAGAATGCATAGATAGAAAGATAGAGCATGTATTAAGCTATATGCTGAGAATTAGGGATAAAAATATAAGCAAGAAAAACAATCCCTGCCTTAATGAAACTTATGAAGGAAGACAATATTTAGGGGCATTGAAAGGCATGGGCTGGATTAGGAAAGGAAAGGAAGGTTGTCATTGTGGGAGGGTGGGGTGAGAGAATGCTGGGAGAGGAGAGGAGATGGAGTGTGGAGAGAATGCAGGGAAAAGTGTGGTTGGGAACGTTGAAAAAAGTGACCAACTGAAAAAAAAAACAGGGCTCAAGGGGGAGGATTCTCATGTAAACAAAGAATAGGTGAGGAGGAAGTGGAGCTTGGAGAAATTCCAGTTGAAAATTAATTAAAGCATAGTTGGGGTACCTCCCAAAATGGTAATTGTGGGAAAAGGGAGAATAGAATCTTAGTATGTATTTAAAAATAAGAGCAAGCATTATCTATGTTGGAGAAACCAATAACTTTTTAATAAGTTGAGGCTGGGTCTTAAGTCAACCTATATTTCCTCCTTAGTCCTTAAATTCATACCTCAAAATGCCTACAAGTGGGGAAGTAAGGAGAATATGATATCACCCAATGATGTTACCCTTCCTTTTCAAGTGGGAAGAGTCCATATTGTCTGTTTGGATTCCATGATTCCAGACATTCTTGGAGCCTAATCACATATGTTTTCATTTATTGAATTCATTTATTCCATTATTAATTAATTTTATAACTGGTAGATATTTATTTAAGCTAAGGGGTTAAGGAGCTTAGTATATGCATAGACAGCGATGAGTAAAAGCTTATGGGAAATAATTTTCTCCACTTTATTTAATAAATAATATGTAATAACCTAGGATGGGTGATAGGTCTGAGTGGATCTGATGATCTCTTTTAATTCATAAACTCAGATTGTCTCTAGAATGAAATACAGACATCTTTGTGGGCGGGAGGAGGTTGTCTTTCACAATTTGGCCCCAATCTATCTTTCCAGCCTCATTATATATTATTCTCCTATTCTCCTTCCCAAAATGACTTTCTGTCTTCACACATGGCACTCCACTTGGTTCTCCTCTCTTCCCACCTCCACGCTTTTGTACTAGATTTCCCACTTCTACCCCACCCCACCTGGAATGCCATATCTTTTCATCTCCATCACATATGATTACCCATTTCTTTGAAGATGCAGCTCAAGCACTACTTTCTACATGAAGCCTTCTTCTGATGCCCAACTGCTAGTTTTTTTTCCCTCCCTTGTATTTAATTATCTTGAATTAATTTTGCATTTATTCTCTATATACTTCTATACATACATGTTGTTTTTCCTGATAGAAAGCAAATTCCTTCAGAGGAGTGGTTAATGTTTTTTGGTTTTCTTCCTCAAAGTTTAGCATACTGCCTGCCACATAATAGATGCTTAAGAAACATATCTTGTTTGATTGATTGATCCTTGCCTGATGGAGAGAGATAATTGCTCCAGTTTAGAATACAAGCTGTTTTGTAAAATCTTACAGAGGAAGTTAATAAGAGAATAATTTCAACATATGACCTCACATTTATAAAATTGCTTCAAAATTAGCAAATTCCTACACACACACACACCCCATATATATATAAATATATATATATATATAAAATCTCCTTTGATCTTTACTAAAACCCTCTGAGGTAAAAGCTACTATTTATCTTCTTTTTATAGGTAAGTGACTTTCCCTGGGTTTCAGAGCCAATGAGTATCCGAGGCAAGATTTGAATTCACATCTTCTGGACTCCAAGTCCAGAACTCTCCCCAAAGCTATTTCTCTGCCCAGTAAGAAACTGTGAACAACATCTCCTCATAAAACTTGGAATGGATGGAAGGAAAGCCCAGTTTCAAAAAAGACTCAATTGAGCCAAATAATCCAGAGAAAATTTAAATCCCAAAAGAATCTAAGGCTGAAAGAAAAAGGAAGACAACAGACAAATGAAAAGAGAATTTTCCCAAATCTTTTTCAAAGGTTTTTAAAACAAACTCTTTTCATTCGATGATAGAGCCACCATATCTGGACTCTAACATCATGATATATAACATGAGGAAGTAAAAACGATGCTAAAGAAAATAAAGATGAGAAGATCAACTAGACTAGACTAAGTATACATAGATGATGATATTGCTGGAGGTGGGAAAAAAATGGAGGCACCAAGGGATAAATTTCAGACTAATTGAAAGAGAGAACAATACCATGTCCTTGGGAGGGAACTGGGGAGAGGGAGGAGAATCAAAGATACTATGGACTATAGAAAAAATGCAATTGAGAAAGCATCAGTACTATGGATACATATGCCTACCTTCCACTCTCTGTAAATCTTTCTAAGAATAATCGCACATTTTAAAAGCACACTTCGTTAGTCAGTGGATCAATCAGCATTTATTAAGTGCCTACTATGTGCTAGCCACTGTATGAAGTGCTGGTGCAGGAATGAAAAGGGAGCAAAGAAGGTTTTCATAAGCATTTCACAGAAGACTACATCTTCATAGCCATACAATGGACTGAAAACTAAAGAGAAACCTCATTTTTCTTATTTTTTTGACTATCAAAAGAATTTGGTTCAATAGAGCAAAATGCTACCTTAAAGGCTCTCCTCCAACAAAATGTTACTATTTGTATTTTAAAAATGAGTGATTTCTTGTAAGCTGCAAGAGAGATAATTTTGTTGTATGAGTCTTTGGTATTAATATCAAGTGAGACACAAACAAAAAGACATATGGTTGTCAAAGGTTCTTACCACTCTAACAAAGAAGGTCCAGTGCAGAATCCAAAGAGAAGAGGGATGTCCTATAGATTTCATCAATCAATAAGCATTTTCAAACATGTACTGTGTTCCAGACACTGTGCTGCTCTGGGAATACAAAATACAAAAGTGAGATAACAATCCCTGTCCTCTAGGAACTTATGCTTTAGCAGTAGGGGATAAGATCTGTTCATAAATAAATACAGGATAGATTTTTTTAAAAAAATACAAAGTTATGGGAAGGTGGGGAGGTGGGCATTAACAACTGAAGGAATCAAGAAAGGATAATTAGAGGAGATGGTACTGAATTGAGCCTTGAAGAAAGCTTAAAATTTCCAAGAGTCAGAGATGGGAAGAGAGATCATTTGAGGAGGACAAAGGCTTTACAAGGAGGACAAAGGTTTACAAAGGCACAGAGGAAAGAGATAGAATCTTGTGTATAGACAATATCAATAGGCCAATTTGTGTACTGTACAGAGTATGGAATGGGGAGTTATTTGCAATTAGATTGGAAATAAGGGCCAGAATCAGTGCGTGAAGTGCTTTAAAGGTTAAACTCAGTTTATATTTTGTCCTAAGGGATTCACTTAGCCATTGCAGTTTCTTGAGTGGAGGTGCAACATAGTTAGACTCATGCTTTAGGAAATATTCATCTGATTACCATATGGAAGATGAATTGTAAAGGTACTTAAGGCAGAGATAGGTATTAGGAGGCCATTGAAGTAGCCAGGGGGAAGAGGTGATGAGGGCCTGAACTAAGGTGGTAAAATCCTCAAAGATACTCATGATTGCTGATGATATTACACTTATTGTATTAAGCCCTGAAATACTATAGGTCAGGCCTGCACAACATATGACCTGCTAAAAGAATTTCGGGTGGCCCATGAAAAACGTAAAGAATGTGTAACATTCCATCCGTGGGCTGCTGTGGGTGGGCCACAAGCACAGGTGCTATGTTGTGCAGATATGCTATATCATAGCCACAATCACTTGAAAGATTTTAGTCTATCTATTCCATAGAAACCAAGTGGAGGAAGAGCTATATTATTTATTACCCAATTAGATCATTACAGACAATGTCAATGGGATTGCATTTAGGAAATGTTACAAAGCTTATGTTAGAGAGAAAGAGAGAGAGAGTTTTCAAAAAAGAAAACATGTGCCTTTTTGAGTAAATATGTGTCATTGCTTCTCTAAGTTCCAAACAGACAGAAGAGATGTGTGAGGTAAAGGATGCTTTAAATGGAGAAATGTGTAGGCAAGTAACCCAGAAGTATAGACACACCTTACTGAGATTGTTTTCTTTCATTGAGTGTAAACAAGATGGGAAAGCAAAGAAGCACACTTCCTTCCCTGTCTGGGGTATACCTTGTACAAGATGAAAACACATTTTTACTTTATCATGGGATTTATTTACCCTATTATTAGAATCATAGAAGTTTATTGCTGGAAGGGGCTGTAGAGATTATCTAGCCTATACATTTGAATGTTTACAGTTTTCTTTCCTTCTGCCCTTGAAAGTGACATTCTGTGATGGTGCTTGAGAAAGTCAGCACAACATAATATTAATCCCTCAAGTAACAGTTCCTTGAAAATGGTCCAAGTGTGGCTTATGTCTGTGGTGGTCAGTTTTCAAGAGCTTTGGAAGGGCCACTGTAAGTCATTCCATTTAAGGGATCTTTCTTTTAGTGTTCACCAAAACCTTCTCTGCTCCACAGTAATACAGATGGCCCAGTGGCCCATTCAGAGCATTTTTCCAGAACAGTATGTCAGTTCAGGAGGTGATTGTGGCCTTCCTTTCCCTCCAGGGAGTAATTTCCCTTGGTAAGGATTCGTTTACCCAGCAAGCAGAGATGACCTGGAAATTTGACAGTGCCAGAGTCAGAAACTACACTCTCTCAAAAGAGGAATATTACCTTATAGAAACTAGCTTTTATCCTGCTGAGAAACTGTATTGTATTGTGGGGATTGTCTCTTATTAGAACTGTGTGAGCTGGGGGAAATTTTGTAGCGCTATCATAATACAGACCAAAAAGACGGTCAGAATTCTGCCTATGACCCTGAAAAGGAACCATGGTGTTATTTAAGGGGGAGGAAGGGGAGGACAAAGTGTCAACATAAGCTAAATATCTTTTGGGAGCTAGAATTTGCTCATACACTTAAAAACACACTAGAATGAAAGTTGTCAAGCTTTCAAAAACCCTTAGTGACAGAATTATTGTACCTTTTAAAATTTCTTACATTTCAAATAGTCCAATAAAATTCATATGTTTGAAAGCAGGAATTAAGTTAATTTAGAATTAAAGAGACATCACTTATTCTCAATTTTGGGACAAGATTTTATTTGTATCTTTTGTTTTAATATTATCTACATTGATGTCTAATTTCCCCTTGCCCCTACTCCCATAAAGCAATGGTCCATAATAGAAAAAAAAGGAAAAAGAGAAGGAAAAAAACTCATCAAAACATCAAAAGAAAAGGTTGAATATTGTATGCAGTATTTAAAAACTATAGTTCCCACTTCTTCAAAGAAATGGGCAGGGTATCTTCTCCTATGTCTTCTTTGGGGCCAACCTTGGTCATTTTAAATCCACAGTATCGTTTATTTGTTGTTTTTCCTTGTCCATTTCTGTAGTTACTGTGTATATCGTTTCCTGGTTGTTCTTGCTTCACTTTGCATCAATTCATTTAAGTCTTTCAACACTTCTCTATTTTCATCATATACTTTATTTCTCATAACAGTAATATTTTATTATATTGATGGACCACAGTGAACTTAACCATTCCCAAATTGATGGACCTCTGGTGTGTTTTTTCCTCCAATTCTTTGATTATGCAAAAAAAAAAAATTAAGCGACAAATATTTTGGTGTATATATAGAGTCTTTGAAGTACTTGAAATTTCTAGGTCAGAGGGACCTAGATATTTTGTCACCATTCACACAACTCCAAATTACTTTCCATAATGGTTGGATCAATTCAAACATCAACCAACTGCATATTAGTGTGATTGTCTTTCCACAATCCCTTCTATATTGACTACTACTATCTTTTGTCATTTTTGTCAATTGGTTGGGTATGAAGTGAAACCTTGGTTGTTTTGGTTTGCCTTTTCCTCATTATTAGTAATTTGAAATATTCTTTCATATGATCAATAATTTGCAGTTCTTTGAGATCTGATTTTTCCTTCCTTTGATTATAGAAATAGCTTTTAGTTTTATATATTTCCTTCTGTTGTCACTATGTCTTGGGATCAGTCCCTTATCAGAAATATTTTATACAAAGATGTTTTTTCTAAACCAGCTGCCTTCTTTCTTTCGTGTCTTAGTTGCATTAATTTTATTCAAGACAAAAGTTTTCAATTTCATGTAATCAGAAATATGTACTTCATTGTTTGCAATTGCCTCTTACCTTCTTCAGAATTTACCTTCTTAGAATCATTTCTTAGAAATCATCCCATAGCCTTTCTTGTGAAAGATATATCATCTGGGTTTTTTTTCCTATTTTTTTAAAGTGGTTTGAATATTAGATAACATTCATTTTGAATTGTGACTTGTTATAAATTCATCTATGCCTAATTTTTGCTAGACTTCTTTCCAGTTTTCCAAGCAATTCTTGCCAAAGGAACACTCTTTCTGGGTTATTTGTATTGTGTTTGTCCTTTGTTGTCAAAGAAGACCATGCCATCAGAGAAATAATGACATGACTTGCACTTGACTTTGTTTTGAGAGAGGGAGGGCTGTACAGGTCACCAGCCTCACTTCTCCTCCAGAGCCATCTGAATCCAGAGACCTGATATTCCTGACGATGACTGGAGATGGCCCAGGGTGCACTGGGAAACCTTGGGCCCTTTAGGCCAAGGTCTTTGCAAGCTGTCACTTAGGGTGAAGCAACACCCATCTGGATTATTTATGATTTGAGCTAATCACATATTGGGTTACTGAGTTCAATTGTTTCTGATTCTTCCTTGTCTAATTTGTTCTATTGATCTGCTTTTTCAATTGTTTAACACAAATAATTTTAATGATCTCTGTTTTGTAACAGTTTGAAGACTGGAATTCCTATTCTTCAGTCCTACTTTTTTCATTATCTTCATATTCTAATACTTTTGTATCCCTGAATGAATTTTTGGCAATTTGATTGGTATATATTAAATCTGTAAACTAATCTTTGTAATATTATCTTTTTATTATATTAGCACAGTCCAGACATAACCATTAAATATTCTTCCAGTTATATAAGTTGCTCTATATGTCCTTAAGCAATGTATTTAACCCTCTTTTGTACCTTTAAGATAAGAATGATATTCATGAGATACCTGCCTTCCCACTCTATCCTCTCTGTTTGTATATTCCTCTCACAATTATGAGAAATAGTAAATTCTTTTTGATTTCTTCCTTACTATGTTTCTTTTTCCTATTTTTCTTTTCCTTTCTTAAAACTATCAAAACAGAACAAAAACATTCCCAGGCCAATTGTGTGCCTTTCTTAACTCCATTTCTTACCATTGAAAAAAGTGGGCTTCTGAATAGACATATCTTTTCACATGCTAGAATTTGAACAATTCATTAAAATAATTTATCTCTTCCAATTGCCTAAACCTATTTACCTTTTTAGGTTTCTTTTTACTATATTTGAATCTGAAATTTTCTCCTTGGCTCTGATTTTTTCATCTCCTGTGCTTCAAAGTCATCTATTCTATTGAAGTTCCATTTTTCTCCCTTTAGGACTATACTCAATTTTTCAGGGTAAATTATTAAGTTGTAATACTATCTTTCTCCTTTGATCTTATTGTGAGTTTGTTTATTTCATTGGATTGTAGTCAAGTTAAGTCAACAAACATTAATTAAGCATTTATTTCCTGCTAAGCACTTGGGATACAAAGAAAGGCAAAAACCATCCCTGCCCTCAAGGAGCCCAGATTTTAAAGGGGGAGGTTAAATGCAAATATGTAAATAATGAGGTACATAAAATATGGCATTTAAGACTTTGTTGAACTACATTGCATTTTGTTGAATTGAGTGTGTTTTCAGATAGTTGTTTGGAGTTAACCAAGTCCTTGAAGAAAACAGAGGTAAATTTTTAATACACATATGTGTATATATAATATATACACATGTGTATATATAATATACACATATGTGTGTGTATATATATATATATATATATACATACATCTATATGTGTGTGTTATATCCAAGTTACTATGTCTATCATAGAACTTAATGGTTAAAAATTGTTAATTACTTTCATATATCATAAGAATCATTCAAATATATACATGTTAATGTATATACATATATATGTGCACATATATCCCCCTTCCCTAAAACAAACACATAATATCCCTTTCCTTAATATATTTAGATCATTCTCATGTATATGAAAATAGTTAGCATATAGTTTTCAGCCATTAGATTCTGTTTCAGAATTCAGTATCAGAGGCAAAAAAATAAAAGGAATTTGAGATATGTCCATCTATAGTACCACTTTCCTTTATCATGGTGGTATTTTGTAATCTCTTGCTTAATTATCTCTGAGAACTAGATTTCTGGTATTTCATCAAATACTCTGAATATTGGTCAAGCAGCAGAAGAGATATAAAAGTCAATTGATTACATATTTTGTGACATATCTATTTCTTTCTCATTTATTTGTGGAGTCAATTTAGTGGCAGAACTTTTTAATTGCCAATGTTCAATGTATACATATTTTTACCAAACTCACTCTCTACAAATCACCAAAAAAGATAGGCCCGCTCAACTTAATCAATTGCCTTCCTTTCTAATAAAATGCCCAATTGAAAATAGGCCAAAATTGAACTGAGAGAAACTGTGATGATTATACCATTGTTTTCTTTTTCCCTCATTTTCCTCTTTTGTCCAATACCCTTTGCTTAATTCTTTGCAATATTAGACAGCATGCTTTCCTGCATTTGACTAATGGATTTGACTAGAATTTAAAAATATGAGCTGGAGAGAGCACTGGAGTCCAAGATAATAACTTTCCAGGAGTCTTCCAGAGATTATAAAAAGGAAAATAGTGTTCTCCCTTCTTTTGGCCAGTCATAAAAGAAAATACCCCACTTAAAATCAGCATGAGCAAATGCCATTGTAGGCTAGTGGAAATGATGACAAGTAGACCAGTAATAATACATGTAGTGTTTGTTCTTAGAATATTAAGTTCCCTTCCAATTGCTATTGTTTTATTTTTTGTTCTTATATCATCTTTTCATCAGTCAGAGAAAGGCAACACATTGCATGCTTGATCTAAATTATAATATGCTATTTGCTCAGTGAAATTTATATTCTTATGGAGAGCCATCTCCTTGGTCTAAGTATCGGGGACACATATGTTTCTATGTCTAAACCTTTTGTCAGAGTTGTTACCCCGATATCAAGTTATACCATCCAACATCAAGTAACACTCCCATTTATCAACACAGGAACCCCTGCTAAGTTTGATATTTCTTGGCAAATAACATTAAAAGAAATAGGGAATTAACTGTCATGATTTTTTCCCTTTTTTTCTCATTTTTCATCTTCAATGTTGTTTTTCTCTTCCATTCCTTTCACAGACATAAGGAACTGAAATCTAATCAACTCTTAAGCCCCTACCACAAAGGGCAAGAAATTTCTTTAAAGAAGGAAAAGATTAGCACCATTTTTAGTGTTATAGGCTTTCTGTTTGAGGGAAATTTCACTTATGCCCTACACCATTGTAGGCAATGATTTTCCTTCATTTTATTTATCTGTGAGACTGCCACTTTACTTGGAGAAAGGCAAACTGCCAGATGATGGGGCGACATGGGAAGGAAGTCTTTAGAAAACCAAAACTGACTTGTCCAGGGTCACACAACTGGTATTATAGTAGGGTTCTTCCTAACTCCACGTCTAATGCTCCAGATTGTATATCACCCTGCTGTCTCAACAAATGAGGTAAACAGATTTCCCTCTAGTCCTTAGGACTCTTCACACTTTTTTCCAACTTAATTTAAAGAAAAACTGCCACATGAAAGAAGGACTTATTTTTGGCTTCAGAGGATATAACTGAGATAAATGTGAAGAAGTCACAAAGAAAAAATTTAGGCTTGATGTAAATAAATATTACTATACAATTACATGTATTCATAAATGGAATGGGATTCTTGAGGAAGTATTAGGTTCTTCCTTGGTTAGCTAGATGGCACAGTGGATAAAGTGCTGAACCTAGAGTCAGGAATATCTGAGTTCAGATTTGATTTTATTAGCTGTGTGACCCTGGGGTAAATCACTCAACCCTGTTTGTCTCAGTTTCCTCATCTGTAAAAGGAGCTGGAGAAGGAAATGAGAAACCATTCTAGTATCTTTTCCAAGAAAACCCCAAAAGGATTCATAAAAACTCAGACAAGAGTGAAAATACCCAAACAATAATAAAGGTATCTTCCTCAGAGTGGTCTTTAAAAAAATAGTAGATGTATAATTGTCCAAAAATCCATAGAGGAGATTCATGTTCCACATGTGAGTTCTACCAGGTAGCTCCTAAGATCTCTTCCAACTCTTTGACTTTGTGATTTCTATTTCTGTTTAAATGAACATGCCAGAGTTTATATAACCTCTAATGATAATGGCTCCCATTCATCACCCCATCATTTTCCACACAATCAGGTGAGATAGGCAATACACATATTGTCATCAAACCCATTTTATAAATGAAGAAACTAAGATAGGTTTTAAATGATTTGACTATGAAATTTTGACCTAATAAATACATAAATAATCAGTATTCAAACCAATTCTTCCGACTGAGTCCAAAGTTCGTTCTGCTAATACTGTGCTGCCAGTACAGTATTTCAAAGTCATTCTCATGGGTATACCACTAAAAAGAGAGAGTAGTTCAGAGGAAGTACTCTCAAGGACTCAACCTCTGTTGACTTCAGACTCTGTCTGTTGCTATTTTAGAGCAGCAGTATTCCATTTAGGAAAGCCCAGAAGCAGCGGGGAGCTGTCCACAGCTGAATCTTGACTGGCAGATTGAGGGGGAATAGTCACAGATAGTAGAGTGGAAAGAGAATCAGCATAGTAACTGCTCTGTATCAAAGTGCAGAAATAGCCTTTTGTATTAATTCAATTCCATTTGAACATATAGCTTCTCAGACTTCAATCTGACTTTCACCCATGCCATTGCTTCATTGTTAACTTGGGTTTCTATATCTTGAGTATCTTGAATACAGTTCCTGCCTCTGGTCCCCATTTGTATGTTAGCTTGTGATGAAGGATCCCTGGAATGTGGGGTTGGTAGAAAGATCACTTGGATCAGGAGAGACCTATTTTTGAATACTACCTGTGACACTTACTAGCTATGTGATTCAGGGTCACATAACCTCTCTTAGCCTCAGTTTCCTCATGTGAAAAATTAGAATATGATGCCTGCTTCAAGATTATAGAGACGATTGAATGTGATAATGTACGCAAAATTATGGGTGGCCTTAAAATAGTATATAAATGTCAGGTTTTGCCTCATACAATAATTCTATTCTGCATGCCTATTTCCTACCTTATAAGAAATGATGAGGCTGCTTTCCCCCCTTCCTTATAGAAGTTATTATTACAACAGCAGATGAAATTATTTTGGTTGTTTTTGTTTGTTTTATGTGTATTTTTTTAATTTAAATTTTCAATGAGCAGAAATCTATTTTTGCTCCCTCCCATTTAGCCCCATGGAAAGAGAGAAAGGAAAAAAACCCCTTCTAACAAATGTGCATAGTTAAGCAAAATATATTCACATTTGGCCATGCCCCCAAATATATATTTTATTCTATACCCTGAGTCTTTCAGGGTGGTTCATGCTTCATGCTCTGTCCTCTTTAATCATGGTTGGTCATGGCATTGCTCAGTGTTCTTAAGGTTTTCAAAGTTGTTATGCCTTTGCAGTATTGGTCAGGTCATTGTGTAAATCATTCTCCTACTTTTGTTCAATTCACTCTTTATCAATTCAAATAAATCCTCCCAGGTTTTTTTTGTGTCTCATTTCTTATGGTCCAATAATATTTCATCACCTTTGTGTATACCACAATTTGTTCAGTCATTCTCCGATTAATAGGCACCTACTTAGTTGGTTTAAGTAATTTTTTCTGACATCGCTGTCTGTTACATAAAGGACCTTTTATCATAGACTGTCAGCATCACAGGTATTGCCAAGGTAAAGGGTATAGCTCAGAGGCAGTATGGTACAATGAAAAGACTGTTGGGCCAAGAGTAAGAAGAGACATGAGTTTATAGCATATTTCTATCATTTACTTGATGTTCTATCTTTGACATAGCACAACGATTCTGAGTCCATTTCCTCAATTAAAAAATTAGACTAATGATTCTTTGCTACTTCCATGCTAACCAGTTATTCTTTAAAGACTTGCCAAGTTCCTTTCTTGTCCTCTTGTTCCACACACATTTTCTGCAGTTTGAGGAATATGAAGCTCATTCCCACAAAGAATGTGCCAACAGTTTTCATTTTATCTACCTCTGTTAGATAAAGAAAATATTTATTAAGTGATTACTATGTGCCAAGCACTGTGCTAAGTTCTATGGATGCATATAAAAACAAATAATAGAGTCCCTGCTCTTGAGAAGTTTATATTCTAATGGATGGAAGACAAAACATAAAAGGGTGCTGGTATGCCAAGAAACTGTGCAGATTAGGTTGATTTTAATTGAAAAAAAAGAAAGAATGGATTTAAAATACCTGATAAGGATACTTAGTAACTTCTAAGTTAAATAATTACATGTAAATAATTGTTTACAGGGGTGTGACATCAAGGTAATATAAATGGCCTGAAATGAGAGCTGTCTATTGCTCTGTAAACTCCATGGATATTGATAGAGTCCATGACAGTTAAGGAAACTTTTCACTTGACAGGAGTTTGAGTCAACATACTAATTTCATACTAAAAGCTTACATTTAAATAGTGCTTTAGGGTTTACAAAACACTTTCCATGTATCATCTCATTTGAGTCTATCAATGTCATATGCCACAATCTTTAAAGAATTAAAGTTGTGGGTCACTAGAAGGGCAATGGGGAAGTGCACAGTGGACCTGAATAGCTTACAGCATATTACTATTTGAAGAATTACACAAGACAAGTAGTACAGGATAGAATCAGAAAGAAATGTGACAGGAAAAAGGAGGTAAGCTGGTCACATCAGCAGCAAAAGATAACTGGTAGATAGAAGTTGTATTCCATCTAGCCACATGATATGAAAATTTAGAAGTTCCTCAGGCTGATCTCTAGGAAAAATTTACTGGAAGTCATGGACAAGAGTGAGATAGGATAAGAAAGCATGGAAATTTTGAAATTTTCATTGTTGGAGGGAGTTTCCACATTATTGAAATCGTAACTTCAGTGAAGTAGCCTCATGACAACCCTACTGAGTAATAATTATTAGCAGTATTATTGCCATTTTCCAGATGAGAAAATTGAGACTTAGAGAGATAAATGATATATCACAGCTAGTGAAAGGGATTTGAACTCAGATCTCTCCCAATGTCAATTCAAATTCATCACTCTTTCCATTTTTCATACTGCCTATCTATTATATACTTATTTGTTTCCATATTGTCTTCCCTATTAGAATATGAGGTCCTTAAGGCCATGAATTACATTTGCATCTCTTAATACCCTTAGTGCTTAGCACAGTGTCTGCTTATATATAGTAAGTTATGAATAAATACATTTTTCTTTTTTGCTGATTGACTAGATGGAAAGGCCTTCAGCTGATAAAAGTTTCAGAAAATTGGAAGAGAGGGACCAGATAGCGTGTGGCTTAACTAAATCTATATGTTGTGCCTGTGTGGCCCTTGAGTGTGACAATTTCAATCCACACCCTTTGTCTAGTTTGATTGGATCCAGCATCAACTCCTTGTAACCTGAAACCTAGACCTTGCCACCTTCTAGCTTCCCCTCAGACATTATCATGTATCTCCAGTTTTGACCCCTCTTCCACCTCTGCTCTCACCCTTCACCTCTGGCTTTTTCTGGCTCATTGACCTGTCTGCCCGGTTCCTGAGATTGACTTGGATCATATTCCTATACTTCACCTGTGCTGAGATTCCCCTCACTCCTATTCTCTCCCTTCAAGAAGGGGGAGATGAAATAAGTATATAGGATCTTACCCAACCATACTCCTCACTAGACCTCAGACACCAGCTCAGAATGCACTCAGTGATTCAACCACATGGGCCAGTACAAGAATGAGAAGAAGGAAAATTAAAACTTATAATTTTGACCATTTAGCATTCAAGCATTAGAATGAACTCTTCCAAGGTATTGTCCAAATTATGTCATTGTACTGGAATTGAGATGTGTGCAAAATTACTTTAAATTAACAGACCACTGGCTGAATCTTATTAATAATTTTGCTAAACAGAGACTTTTAAGATGGTATTTTGTCAGTGTTTGCCTTTCGTGAAACACCATGTCTGATTTATTTTAAAATCCATCTCAGTATAAATGCCATGTTGGACTTTAAATATCATTTTAAACCCCTCCACCTGCACTCTTAATCTGCTTCCACCCCCCAAGCTGGTTAGCATAATGTCTTGTACATAGTAAGTGACCAATAACTAAAAAGGTCTCTGCCTTCTTGGAGCTTACAGGAAGCAGTGACATGGACTCACACATAGAACACATTGGAGGACATTAAAAATGTACAATTTATCCAGTATCAATACTAGAGTAAAACCACTAGCTGATAATTCACTTCTATTTGCCATACACACTCAGGAGTATGGAAGATAGGTTGGAGAATGGATAAAATGAAAGAAAGAATACAATAAGCAAGTATCACAATAATCAGATATAAGATGATGAGGGTCAAAACTGAAGTAGTAATGGAAATGATGGGATGTATAGAGGAGATATTTTGAAGGGAGAATCAGTGGGAATTGACAACTAATCAAATGTAGTTGGTGAGGAAGAGGAAAGTATCAGAAATCAATCTAAAGTTTTACAACTAATTGAATGAGAGAATGGTGACCTTGTCAATACAATATATAGACAGGGGAGAGGCAGGATTTACAAGGGGTGGGTGGGATGAATTTTGTTTGTGATATGTTAATTCTGGGGTACCAAGAATATGTTCAGCTAGAGATTTCCAAAATGAAGTTAAAATACAAAAGCAGCAATCTGGGGAGAGGATGGGTATGGAGACATATTTTCGAGAATCATCTATATAGTGGTGATAATGAAAACCATGAAAATGGATAAGATAATCAGGAGTATTAGGAGAAAAAGAAAAGGGAGGCAAAACTCTAAACAGAACTTTGTGAAAGTACTGAAATTTAAGAGGAAGGAAGAAGTAAAAAAAGGAGACTGAAAAAGAACTCTGTGGCTCCAAAGTCATGTGAGTCAAGGAATAAGAAATTATCAAGAGGGTGGTGGTCAATAGAGTAAAATGATATAAAGAGATCAAGGAACCTTAGAATTTTTTAAAGCAGTGACATGTACCTGGATTTGGAATCAGTGGACTTGGGTTTGAGTCCCAGCTCTAGGTGGACTTAGATAAATTATTTAATCTGTCTGGTCTCAAGTTCTTCATCTGAAAAAGCAAATGTGAGTAGTCCCTTCCAAAGCACAAGTGAAAGGGATAATACTATTGGGGTTGAAGATCAACAGAATAGAAGTAGAAAATGTTTAATTCAATTGAGATCAAGAATATAAAGGAAGAAAGGGAAGGAAGAGTGAGAAGGAGAATTGAGAATATGCCCTGGTACTGTGAAAGTTCAGTCTTACCCTATTACTAAGTCCCTGGGGATGGCATCCTCCAGTTGGAGAATGGTGTGTTTTCAGCATCCAAGATCTTAGAAGGCCGCAAAAGTTTAAATGACCATCTGATGTGTTAATGTAGTAAAGGCTAGTGAGGTCATGACTGAATGGAGTCAATCTGGAACTTTTCTCAGATGCAGTGTTCTGCATCTGAACACCTGCGGGACTTTGACTTTACCTGTGGGAAGTCAAAAAAAGACTTACTTAAAAAAAAACCAGTTAAGGCAAAAGCTTGGATGGGGACCATCCTTTGTTCCATTTGGAGACAGCTAAGATGGATAATTCTGCACTAATTGCCCATAAAAATAAATTCTCTCTGGAGCTAGGTCCTCAAGGTGGGGGCAGCAAGGGCAATGGTGAAATTTCTAAAAGATAAGTTTGGTTGACTCAATCTATGAAGCTTCACCACAGTTATTCACCCTCTAAAATTTGACAGCATGGAGAGCAATTAAATATTGCTTTTGAGACAGGGCTCCACTTTAGTAATGTCAAGGCTTTTGCTATGGACTTATTTCCGTATTGATAATGCATTTTTGCTTTCTGTTAATGTAATTTTGCTTCTTGATGGGAAGATTATTCCCATCCATTAATAGGCCCATGTGACTTGTTTAAGTCTGAGTCACATGAGTTTAAGTTACACAGAACAGAAAGGGGTGGAGCAGGAAGAGGCAGAGCTAAAGCAGAACTGAGAGGAAATTTGGTCATAGCAGTCAGAACTGAGAAAGAGAGAGAAGGCAGACAGCGAGGCTTGTGAGTGTTTGCTTGTTTGTGGGAAGACCCTAGCATGGGGAAGGTTGAGGATGATGTTGTCCTCTATATTGTTATTGTGTATCAATTTTTGTTACTATGATCATTGTTCAACATTGTTATTGCTGTGTACAATGTTCTTCTGGTTCTGCTCATTTCACTTTGCATCAGTTCATATATGTCTTTCCAGGTTTTTCGGGGAGCATGCTGCTTATCGTACAGAAGTATCCCATCACAATCATATGCTACAACTTGTTCAGTCATTGTTTCCATAATTCTCATCCCATTCCATCACCCACAACATTTTATACTCTTATTTAACTAATTATTGCAAAAGCTTCCTAATTAGCCTCCCTAACTCAGTCTCACGATATTTCAATTTATCTTCTATTTAGGTACCAAAGACATCTTCTTAAATGACAGGTCTTATAATGTCACTTGCCATTTAATAAAATTCAATGATTCCCTATTACCATTATTAAAATCAAATTAAAATTCTTTAGCTTGCTATTTCCAAAATATCAAAACCTTCCAATCTTTTCAGCCTTCTTTTTTATTTTTCATTTATTTTATTTTTAATTTATGTAATAAAACAAGTGTTTTCATAGCATAGTATAATAATTTAAAAAAAAAGGTGATTGCACATGAAACTGCAAATCTATTATGTACAACTTGCTATTCCTTTCAAATGTATAGTAAAGTAATCATGTAAATTTCTTTTTTTTTTCTGGTCTTTCCTACAAATCGCTCTCCTCTGCATACTCTGTGGTCTCAAATGGACTACTTGTTGTTCTTTGCATACAAAACTATCACCATTTTTGTCATCTTTACAATGACTATGTCCCATGACTGGAACATTCTGTTTCCTTCAACTTTTAAGAATCTCTTGCTTCCTTCAAGACAGCTCAAGTATCACCTTCTGAAGGAGGCCTTTCATGGTTCCCCCAGCTTCTAGTACCTCACCCTTTAAAGTTACCTTGCATCTACTTTATATGAACCTTTTATATACTTGAGTATGTGTGTGTGTGTGTGTTGTTTCTCCAATTAAAATGTAAGATCCTTGAGAACAAAGACAATCTTTCCTTTTATTTTTAATCTTAGTAGGGCTAGGCATGGTGTCTGGAAGATAGTGTTTAATAACTGCTTGTTGATTGATTGACTCATGACTTGAACCTTTGACAAATCATTTCACCTTTTTAGTGCTCAATTTTCTTACCTGGAAAATGGAAAGGATGGAGAGAAAGCTCTTCTCCAAAGAGAATGAAGACTTATAGGAAATGATGAATAGAGTTTCATGACACTCAAATCACTGTTTTAGGGGATGAAATAAAATTACATTTCCCCTAAAACAGTTTCATACATGATCAAATGCCTGAATTTATAAGTTTATAAATTCTACTTCAGTAGCCCTAATGTCTTTACAACATTAGCACTGCATTCAGGTAATTACCATGACTGGGCTAAAGTTTCATCAGTTTCCTATATCCAAAGTATTCTACCTCTCTCTACTTTCCTGTGTTTTCCAGTGGCAAAGAGCAGTAAGTTGGGTAGGCCCAAAAAATAAGGTTTTTGTTTATGATTTCTTTTTGCAACAAATATCTCTGGCAAAGGCCTCATTTCTCAAATATATAGAAAACTGATTAAAATTTTTTTAAAAATACAAATCATTCTTCAATTGATAAATGGCCAAAGGATATGAAAAGGAAGTTTTCAAACAAAGAAATCAAAGCAACGTATAATCACAGGAAAAAATGCTCTAAATCACTATTGATTAGAGAAATGCACATTAAAACAACTCTGAGGCATCACTTCACACCTCTCAGATTGGCTAATGTGATGAAAAAGGAAAATGATGGATACTGGAGGGTAGGAAAACTGGGACACTAGTGCACTGTTGGTGGAGCTGTGAACTGATACAACCATTTTGGAGAGCAATTTGGAACCATGCCCAAAAGGCTATAAAACTGTTCATCCTTTTGATCTAGCAATACCACTCCTAGATCTATATCCCAAAGATACTTTAAAAAAGGGAAAGGATTTATTTGTACAAAAATATTTATAGTAATTCTTTTTGCTATGGTTATGAATTGGAAATGAAAGGGATGCCCATCAGTTGGGGAATGGTTAAGCAAGCTGTGGTATGTGATTATAACAGAATATTATTGTGCTATAAGAAATGAAAAACAGAATGGTTTCAGAAAAACCTGAAAGACTTACATCAACTGATACATACAGGAGAAAGTTGTACATAGAACAGCAATATTGTCTGATGAAGAACTGTGAAGGATTTAGTCATTTTCAGCAATACAATGATCAGAGACAATATCAAAGGACTAATGATGATACATATTATCTACCTCCAGAGAAAGAACTGATATTGATTGAATATAAACTGAAGCATGCTGTTTTTCACATTTTTTCTTTCACTCTTTTTCTTTTATTTGACTCTGCTACAAAATGACTACTATGGAAATGCTGTACATGATTGTACATGTATAACCTATGTCTGACTGCTTACCATCTCAGGGAGCAGGGATAGAGCTTGGAATTCAAAACTTAAAACAAAGGTCAAAAATTATTCTAACATGTAATTGGGGAAAAATAAAATATATTTAAAATTTCAAATGCACAGTTATCCTGAAATTCTCTCTCTCTCTCTCTCTCTCTCTCTCTCTCTCTCTCTCTCTCTCTCTCTCTCTCTCTCCTTTTCCTAGCCTTCAACCCTCCTTTATCACTTTCTCCCTTTATCTCTCTCTGTCTCTAATCTTATCTAAAATTTCAGGAGAAGATCTTGACACAAAAATGATGAAAAGTTTAATAACACCTTAATGTTTTCATATCAGTTTAAAATATTTAATGAATTCAAGTGTCATGGCTTGATTGACTTAATCCCTAATTATATATTGTTCTTGACTGCTTCCTTTGCATGTTTCTGAAACAATTCTATGAAGAAATATTTTCCTTTATCCCCTACTGAGCAATTATCATCTTTATTTTTAATGTGTGCCATACATACAAGAATAAGTTAAAGCAGTTATCATGTTGAGAATCTTCTCAGTTCAGGAACAATGAGTATCATAAGACCATAGGATCACAGATTTCAAGCTAGTAGAGATCTTAAAGGTCATTTACTCCAGCCCCTTCCCTCACAGTGCCCTGCCTCTGTAATTATAGAAAAAGGAGAAATATAGATTTTCTCATCTCTTCTTCAGGAAAAAGGTTACTTCATAAAATCTAGATTTCTCCTTCCTACCCTCTCTTGCTCCCTTTTTTCCTCCTTCTCTCCTTTCCTGCCTTACTTCTTGATCTTTCCATTTTTACTGGTAACAGTGTTACAAAAAATAGTTCATTTAAGCCTAATGGAAATTAAATGGCCCCTAAAGTAAGTGGTTCCCTTCTGCCTCTTTAGGCAGATCACTGTAGACAAATTCAATGATAATCACTCTGGGTTTCCAATTAGATAAAATCCTAAAATTTAGTCCTAAATTTATCTATAACCCCTGGACTCTTTGTGGTTAAGGTAAAATTCAAGTTATTGTAAATATTTGAATCATGAAACAACTGGTAATATTATAGTGGACAGACTGTAAACTGTAAAAGGAACTGTAAAAGGAAAGGAAAGGGAAAGCCTTTTTTAGGTATTTCCCTCAAACTTTGAATATATGGATACAGTGGTAGCATCAGTCCAGATCTTCTGCTCTGAGATGACCTCAGAGTCAGTGGCCTTCTTCTATAGCTCTTTTCTTTTCCAGGGATGACTCTCTTTTTCCTTGAACTTATTTGATTTGAAACTGTCATTTCTTGGCTCAGATCTTTTGACCTCATCCCTTCCTCTTCACTTCCGAATCATCAAAATCTCTATCTTGTTCTGAGATAGTCTATTCCTTTTATAGAAATTCCTTAGGGTGCGACCAAGTTTCTTCTGATTTATTCATAGAAATGTACAGTCTCTTTATACTCTGTTCTGCTTGGTTTGGTTTCAAAAAGAAAAATTCTTACCAAATAAAGGTAATTAATTTTAAGAGGAATCACACCCTAATAAGTGTATATTATATACTATTTTAATGAATTCATTTCATTTTCTTGCTTCTGGTGCTTTGTTTTCCATCAATTTGTATGTCTTCCCAAGTTTGTTTGAAGTCTTCATAATCATATTGTAAAGATCCAAAATATGCCTTTCCATTCATGTGCTATAATTTGTTCAATCATTTTCCAATCAAAGGATATACAATTTGTTTCCAATTCTTTGCTACCATAATAAATTTTTGTTGTTTAGTTGTTGCTTCATCATGTTCAACTCTTCATGACTCCATTTGGGGTTTTCTTGGCAAAGATATTGGAAGAGTTTGCCATTTCCTTCCCTAACTTATTTTGCAGAGGAGGAAACTATAGCAAAGAGGGTTAAATGACTTGTCCAAAGTCACTTAATTTGAACCTGACTCCAGGCTTGGCCTTCTACCTACTGCACTGCCTAGCTAAAATTCACCATCATCTAGCACTGTTGGGAGCTTATTTTGTGTTTAATAAGATGGATTTTCGAACTTCTGGCTGAATGACTGACTGAATGGAGGCAAAATGCCTAGTACTCACATATCTACTCCTACAGAAATCTGAAATGTGCATCAAACTAATGATTAAGAAATCCAGTGAGAAACTACTTCTACCACTGAATAGAAGGGGGACAAAAAGCAAATAAGCCAGATCACCAGTGCAGATTATTTAAAAAAACAAAAACAAAACAGCCTTGAGGTATGTATAGCCTGCACAACTGTATCTGTAGTCAGCAAGAGTGGAGGGACCAGTGATATTCTCAGTGTAGTCAGAAAGCCACAGAGTGATCTGGAAGATCCACAATAGGTAAGGAGATCTTACCTAAGAATAAGAGAGGACATCATGACCAAAGGATAAAAATTATCAAGAAAGATAAAATGGACAATTTCAACTATATAAAATTTAGAAGCTTTTGCCCATCAAAATCAATATAACTAAAATTAGAAGATAAGCAGGTTACTAGGAAAAATGTTATCAACAAGTATCTCTGACAAAGATATCATTTCAAGACATATATGCAGGAATATGCTGGAGCCAGATTAGATTACACTGGCTTATGAGAGCCAATTGTTAAATTTTCAATGTGAGACTTTACACAAATGCTACAAATTGAGGCTTGATTTATTGTTTTGCTCATTGCCTAGATTTAATAAATTGGTGGAGAAATTTTTGATAATGCAGATTAAATTTAAAAGTTGTTTATGAATACTTTTTTCACCTAGAGAGCTGACTATTTAATATTTACTAAAACATTACTAAATATCAGAAACTGATTCAAATTTATAATAAAAGCCATGACCCAGTTGACAAACGGTCAAAGGATACAAACGTACAGTTTTCAGAAGAAATTCAAGTTAACAATAGTCATATAAAAGTATTCCAAATCACTAAAAATTAAAGAAAAGCAAGTGAAGCAATTCTGAGATTCTACCTCATACCCTCAAAAGTTTGGCAGAGTTGATAGTACAGGAAAGTGACAAGTAGTGGAAGGACTGTGGGAAAATGGGAATATTAGCACACTGTTAGCGCACCTGTGAGCTAGATAGCTATTCTAGTGATTTGAAACTGTGACCCCAAAGTTACTATATTGTACGTATTCTTTGACCTATCAATATGTCCCAAAGATTTATACCCCAAAGAGATCAAAGAAAGAAAAATACCTATATATATGTGAGTATATATATATATATAGCTGCACATATATATATATATACGTATATATATATACGTATATATATACATATATATATATCCACACTGGACAGTGGTCCTTTTTGTGATAGTAATGAACTGGAAAGTAAAGAAATACCTATCAGATTGCGAACAAATTATAGCATGTGAATGTGATGGAATAATAAATATTGTCCTGCAAGAAATAAGAAAACTCAGAAAAATTGTATGAAATGATGCAAAGTGAAATGAGCAGATCCAAAAGACTAATTATACCATAACAACAATATTGTAATAACAAATAACTTTGAGAGACTTAAGAACTCTGATCAATGCAACAACCATGATTCTAGAGAACCTTGGTTCTCTCTAGAGAACATTCTACTGATCTCCTGATCCAAAAGTGATACACTCAGGGTGCAGAATGAGATGATTTTTTACATGGTCAATAGGGGACGTTTTTAATTCTTTACTCTCTCTCTCTCTCTATGTGCATATAGATAGATAGATAGATTAGATAGATATAATAGATATATATATAATATAGATATATATCTCTCTATATATATATAGCAACATATATGTTATAAGGATTTTCTTTTTCTTTCTTTTTCAGTAGAGGTTGGGAGGAAAAGAACGTAGATTTTTGCTCATTGAAAAATATAATTTAATTTTTAAAATAAAAGTAATGAGATCACTAGGAAAAGAATAATTGGATTCCCTGAAAACTATGATTTAAAAAATTAGATACTATATTTCATGAAATAATAAATAAAAAGTAACCAGATATATTAGAACCAGAGGAAAATCTGAAGATAGAAAGAACAGATCAATCTCCTCCTGAAAGAATCCACAAATGGAAAAGCCTCAGAAATATTAAGATTAAAATCTAGAGCTACCACATCCAAGAAGAAAAAGCTACATGCATCCAGAAAGAAAAGCCCCAAAATCAATGATCTATGGCCAGGCTACCACATGACCTGGTAAGTGCTACTGTGAATAAGGGGCACATAGGTATCACAATAGATAGTAAGGCTGGTCCTGGAGTCAGGAAGATTCAACCTCCTGAGTTCAAACCTGGCCTCAGACATTTAGTAGCTGTGTGACCCTGGGCAAGTCACTTAACCCTGCTCGCCTCATTTCTTCATCCATAAATGAGTTGCAGAAGGAAATGGCAAATCAGTCCAGTATCTTTGCCAAGAAAACCCAAAAACTGTGTCACAAAGAATTGGACATGAGTGAAAATGATTCAGCGATAACAACTATACACACTATATGGCATTTCAAAAGGCAAACAATATAGGTTTAAACCAAGAGTCACAGGAGAAAACAAATGAATCTTTAACAGAATATAGGATATTCATGCTCTGATGAATAGAAAAGAACTGAGTAAGAACTTTGGAATATAAACCTAAAAGTCAATAGAAATCTAGAAAGATAAATTCATATGAGCAATTAGAAAAGGGTATTATGGTGATGCAGGAGTAAGATTATAACAGAGGGAGAAGAAATAAATGTTTCTTTAGAACCTTAATGCCTTCACAGGACAATCAAGGAGTTTAATCAGACAAACAGAGGGTCTGGTTATGACTATTCAGGAGGTTTTAATGGGGGAATAGAAAGAAGTGTAACTCATGTAGAAAGAAGAAAGAGGAGGTAGAACTTGTATTTCTCATAATTGGAGTATGTGAAAAAATAAAAAGCATAGAGTTATGGATAGGGGAATTAGGCATCTGATGAATCTCACTCTTATCTGAAGAGACCAAGGATGTTTAAACACATACACTCACTATTTATCCTTCATTTTACCTTTATCACTTGCATTTCAATTAAGTTACCCTGGTCAGTGGGGCACATTAGTTGTATCCTGAGAGTCTGATGATAGCAAAGAGGAGAAAGGATAGAAAGAAAGGGATCAAATTTGGTCTTTCTCATAATTGAGGTAAGTGAGATGGGGGTAATTCCAACACAAGCTGGAGATTTGTCCCACTCCCCCATCTCCAAGAGATCAATCTCCTCCTGGAAGAATCTGTTGGAGATGGGGGAGTGGGACAAAGGTCACCATCCTTTCCAACCACCTGTACAGTAAAGGACAGAAGAGCATGTCAGGGAAAATTAAAACATGTTTCCTATCCACAATTTTACTTAGATTCTTTTCCATTTGAAAATACAGAGTTCTGGAAATACTTGCTCAAGTCATTTACGGTAATGAAAACTAAGAATTAAAATGGGTTTCTGAAAATTTATTTAGCATTTGAGGAGCTTTAGAAAGTGTAGCATGATGATATCATCAGAACACTTTCGTCATTCAAATTTCTCCCCTATATTTATGTTTTATGCACATATGTTCTTCATGTGTACACCCATTCATTAGAGGAGGTGAATATGAAAACATATTCCACACATATGTGGGCCCTATCCATGATCCCCGTAAATTTCCACTTTTCCTACTGAATCTGTCTGTATTTGAATGATAGTGAACTCAAAGTTCATAAGAGAGCGTTGTAACTTGTATTACTATTATTTGTTACTGTTCACCCTTCATTTGTTTTTCTTTTTTAAGTAAATTTATTTACTTTTAGTTTTCAACATTCACTTCCACAAGTTTTAATTGTTTTCCCCTTCTTTCCCCTTCTCCCTTCCCAGGATGATATAGCCTCTACCTATACATTCCTATTAAACTTATTTTCACATTAATCATGTTGTATAGAAGAATTTGAATGAATGAGAGGAACCATGAAAAAGAAAAAACAAAACAAAACAAAAGAACAAAGAAAGGAAATAGTCTGCTTCAATCTGCATTCAGACTCCATAGTTCTTTCTCTAGATGTGGATGGAATTTTCTGTCATGAGGAATCCTCTGGGATTGTTTTAAGTCCTTGCATTGCAGAGAAGTCTCCTTTCATTTTCAAAGAGGACCAATGACATCAGTGGTGATGTCTTGACCTGTGTGTGAATTGGATTTAAATGAGGAAAAGTGGCATAAACTTCTCAAAGGTCTCATTCTCTCTTCCAGGGTCATTGAAGTCTAGTATAAAGACAAAAAGCCAAGATAACTGGTGATTTATTACTATCCCAAGAACACAGGATGCAATGGATGACATTTGTGTTCTTGATGCCTAAGCTCCAAGCACTCCACAGTGCCTGCTTCAGTCATCTTCATGGCCATTGGAACAAATTATTCTCATTCACCTGTTCTACCAGGGGACATTTGCACATACTTGAGGCAGATATCCCCCTAACTCACTGACAGGTTTGAGATTTGTCGGTTACTCTCAACCCGGTTTAGCCTTCCTTTCAAGATGGTTTTACCAGGGTGTAACTGCTGCACATGCTGCTGCTTCTCGGGGCCACAGGTGAGAGCTGGGTGAAGGTGGACAACAAAGTGGATAAGCAATCCTGAAAAGAGCTCAGCAAACCCTCAAATCAGAGGTGCTAGTCTTCTCTGAATACCCCGTATACGCCAAGCTAGATTGTAAGGGGTTAAGAAAAGAGAGAGGAGAAAAAGTAGAAGCATCTATTGTTAGATGACTTTCTCAAGGATTTTAGCCACAAAGAGCAGAAAAAAATATAGTATACTAATTACTAGGTATGGAAGGATCAAATGAGGGTGTTTTAAGGATGTGTGAGACCTGATCTGTAGACAGTATGGAAGGAACCAGTAGACAGAGAGAAATTGAAGATAAATGATAGAGGAGGGATGACAGAGGAGGCAGTCCTAATTAGAGGAGATAAGTGGAATGAAACCACTTATATCAATAAAGCGTTTTGCCTTGATTAGGAATAAGGATACTTCTTTTTTGTGATATACAGGGCTGAAGGAGGAGATCATGGTAGAAGGTATTTGATGGGGTGAGGAAGAGAGGAGGGGTATACAGGAAATGGTCTCTCTTTTTTTAATAAAATATAAGACAATGTGCTCAGCAAGAGAATGGAGGGAGGGTTAGCCATGGCAATTTGGAAGACAGAAGAAAGAGTTTGGAAGTATCACATGGAGAGTGGGATTGTGACTTTATAGGGAAGTGTAGAAGTATTGCGTAGCAACAATAAGGGCCTAGTTGAAGTTGTATAATAAATTTATAGTAGACTCATTCAGAATGGTTGCATGGCTTTCTCCAACTACATTCAGCAATCCAGGTCTTCGGTGAAGGTGTGAATGGAGGGACTAATCCAAGGCTGAGGCTTGGCAGGGTCTAAACAGTAGTATAATGAGGGGGCAAGGAGTTCAAGAGAAGAGAACAGTCTAGAGTTGAACTGATTCACTAGAGGGTCAAGATAGGAAAAAACGGAAAGAATGGTTAGTGAAGGGGAGGTGTCCTGGGAGAGCTAAAGGATCAAAGAATTAGAGGTCACAGTGTGGACAACAAGTGAGGTTTGGTAAGAGAAAGCAGAGGGACAGGTGGAAAGCCACTAGATTATGGTGAGATGAGGGAATTTAAGAATTCTTGAACATGAACTTGATATATTTGTGAGTGATAGCAGGATCTGTCATACCCTTTGTCAGGAACAGGTCATAGGAAGTGAATGATAAGGGTATTTGAGTGAGAGTCAATATGTATGTTGAAGATCCCTTATATCAGAATAGGAGATGAAGAAAAGGAGAAGAAAATTGTGAGCCAAGTACTCAGCATATTGACAAAGGAAGGGAAATGACCTGGAGGTCCATAGACATTAGCTACTAGAATTTTGATTTGGTAAGTAAGGATTGCATGAACCTCAAGTGATGGAGGTAGGGGGAGAGCTTGAAACTGGCGACGGAGCAAGAAGTAGTACAACGCTATAGTCTTGACCAGTGAACCAAGGGGAATGATTGCTCTTATGAGTTCCGTTTCACATATAAAGAAAGTGAGGTGCATGCAATTCCTCTCCTCTCACTTTCTTCTTAAGTCTACAATTTGGCCTCTGACCTCATTCAACCAAAACTGCTCTCTCCAAATTATTAATGATCTCTTAGTTGTCATATCCAGTGGCCTTTTCTCAATCATCATTGTCCTTTCCTTCTCTGCCGCCTTTGAGCACCCTGTTCATAATACTCTCTGCTTTCTACGAACTGCAGAACAACACTTTTTCCTGGTTCTTCCTCTATTGATCTAACTGCTCCTTCTTAACTTCCTTTTCTAGATACTCTTCCAGATGATGCCTTCTACCTGTAGGTGTCCTTCAGGTCTCTGTTCTGGGTGCTCCTCTCTTTTTCCTCTATGCCACTTCACTTAGTAATCTCATCAGTTCCCATGGATTTAATTTTCTTTATGTTATAATGATATAATGATTTATATTTATAAATGATTCTCATACCGACTTATCCTGCCATAACTAACCTTTTTTCTGACCTCCAGTCTTGCATCTCTAACGGCTTTTCAAACATCTTGAAAGGATGTCCAACAGACATCATAAACTCAACATGCCCCAAACTGAACTCAGTATCTTTCTAATTCTTTCCCAACAACACCTCCAACCTCCCAGATCCCAGGCTCACAACCTGAGTGTCATCCTCAGCTCCTCACTACCTCTCAGCTCTGTTGCCAAAGCCTATTCATTTCACCTTTATATCTTCTCTCAAATACACCTCCATCTCCCCTCTGATACTGCCACCTCCTTGATGCAAGCCCTCATCATCTTACATGTGGATTATTGCAATAGCCTGTTGGTGGATCTGCATGCCTCAAATTTTTCCTCACTCAAATCCATCCTCCATTCATCTACCAAAGTAATTTTCCTAAAGTTCAGGACTGACCATGTCACCTCCAAACTCAAATTCAGCCCCAAGATCAAATGGAAAATGCTCTGCTTGGCATTCAAAAGCCCTTCCTTAGTTCTCCCACTTTCCTCAATCTTTCTAGTGTTCTTTCACCTCACCTTGCTTCCTGATATGTAATCTTTGATGGAGTGATGCTGGCCTCCCTGCTGTTCCACAAACAAGAAATTCCATCTCTTGGTTTCAGGCATTTTCTCTGGCTATCTTCCATTCCTGGAACACATTCCTCCCCCATGCTCTGTCTGACGAACTCCCTGAATTTCTTCTCAACTGAAATCTCACTTTCTATAGGAAGCCTTCCCCAACTCTTGTAAATTCTAGGACTTTCCCACTCTATTTCCTATTTATCTTTTGTGTATAACTTGCTTCTATAAATTTATTGTCTTACTGTCTCTCCCTTTAGATTGTGAGTTCCTTGAGGGCAGGAACTGACTTCTGCCTCTTTTCATAGCCTCAGAACTTAGAACAGTACATAGTAGGTACTTAATAAATGATTATTAATTGACTCACTGATGTGGCTAGCAATCTTAAGTACTTGGATTTGTAACCTTCTTGATGTAGTTACTCCTTCCAAAGATGGATTTATTTTGCAAACCCTCCATGTTTGCCCATCCTATAAGACTCTTGCCTCTCATGATTCCTTCCCAGAGCAGATCCAATGAGCTGGTGATCTTTTAGATCTCTTGGAATCAAGTAAATATCAATGGAATATGAGGGTTGTCTATTGGTTATCCTGCACTCTTGCTGCCTCATTCATCCCATCCCTCAACAGTCTCTCATAAGCCAATCACATGGCTCTGAAACTCAACTCATTTGAACGACCTGCAGGAGCCACATTCCCTGGCATTCCAAATTATTAGTTACTGAAGTAGAGTTATACATACTTCTCTTGTAATGGGTGAAGGAAAATTGTAGCTCCTTAGGAACCAGGTCCTTATAAGAAAGACAACATTCAACTAACAGAGAAGACAGGGCATTGGGGCTTGGATTGGAAGACTCAGTTCTCTCAGAGTCAAAGCTTTTTCATTTTTCATTATATCCTTATCTGGTCACCATATTTTAGCATCTCTAGTTATCCTGATGGGCCATCTCTAGTTATCCTGATGAATATCTGGTCACTGGGCCCAGATGGCTCAGGATGAGAAAGTAAGGTTGGTGACCTTGCACAGCCCTCCCTCATTCAAAACAAAGTCAAGTGCAAGTCATGTCATCATTTCTCTGATGGCATGGTCTTCTTTGAAAACAGAAGATGAACACAAAATTTTAGAAGAGACTTAAAAACTGTAGAGATTTCAGAAGAGAAAGTGACCAGGTTGGTGACAAAACTTAAATTCATGTAATAGGAGAATTGGTGAGTTAGTGGTGCTGAAAGCCTTTCAATAACCCAAACATTACCTGAATAATATTTTAAAGTATACGTTGCACTTTTAAAATTGCATTGGACTAGACCTGTAATTTCATTAGTAAAGGAAATTATCAATAATGAAACTCCTTCTACCAATTCAGAATGTCACCTATTCTCAGGGATGTTATAAGGCATTGCTGAGATCCACTCAGACTGCAGATGGAGCCTGGTAATTTTTTCCCCCCTTTTCCCTTTAACTCCTTTCCTCCTGAGAGAGTGTGAGCCTATCATCTTCCCTAGGTGTGGGAAGGCTTATCTTTGTTTTCCTTATAAGTTTGCTTACCCATTTTGTGTTTAAACATGTACTTTGCCTCTTAAGCCAGCAATTGTCATAAAGCTATTAACTATTTGCATCACTAAACTGTGTGTTGTGATTTTAATGCAGTACAATAGAATAATGGAGGAGCGCCTAGAAAAGATTTAAAACTGGGTCATGCTGCCAGAGTACAATTTCTGGATGGGAATTCAGAGCCAGAAAAGTTATTGATTCATTTTTACAACTTCCAAGTGCAGAGAATATATTTACTTTGGTTTCTCTGGAAGAGTGTGTTGTTACTCCTAATCTTAATAGTAGTCATAATAATAGCTTTTACATATATATAATATATATATATGTATATAAATAAAATGCTTTTTGAGATTTAAAGCACTTTACATATACTATCACATTTGATCACCCAAAAAATAAATAGATAAATAACGAGATAGACACTATTATCATTGCCATTATACAGATGAGGAAACTGAGACAAAGATTAACTTAGCCACAATCATAGAGTATCTTATGCAAAATTTAAAATCAAGTCTTTCTGACTTCAAATACCATCTAGTGAGAGGTAGTTAATCAGGTAAGCTGGTGTAGAGGCAGGCATCTACCATTTTTTTCATAGCCTAGTTTGAAACAAAAGGCTCTCTTCAGAGGGAAGGAACTGAGGGAGTGGCTAGAGACAGTCACACCCAAAAGTGGGTGGGAGCAATTTGGCTTATAAATAGTTGGGAAGGAGGAAGCGTGACTGCACCGTGACTACCCATTGCACAAGCTCAGTATAGTGACCACCACTCAGAGTAGAATCAGAGATACAGAAAGGGACCTAAAAGATCTTCTCATTCAATCAGGATGTCAGCTCCTACGGACTCAATAGGTGACTGTTAAATTTTTAGTACGAGCACTGATACCTCAAAAACTGGCAAACTAGATTTAGGACTTGATTTATTGTTTTACGAATCATCTAGATTTAAGAAAGTAATAGAAAAACAGTTATATAGATTAAACTTAAAAGTTTATCTTTTTATACATTTTATTTTCAGAGATCCAGTTATTAAACATATACCATCACACCCTGGAGTCCTATCCCTTGATTTGACAGATGAGGAAACAGAGAAATTAAGAGACTTGTCTGCTCAGAAGTTAGTGATAGAAGAAGAAAAAAAGACTTGCACATAAGTCCTCTGACTGCCCATACAATTCAACATTCTTCCCAATACATTCTGCTACAGAATTGAGTTGACAATTACCTTTGCATAACTTTTAGCCAAAAACAACAACCAAAAACAGATCTAGTGAAATGAATCTTTCTCTACTAACTCATTTCTTCTAAAAACTTGAGAGCAGAACTATCACTCACACAAAAACTGACAAAATAGTTATCTGGGTTAAGTTAGCTGAAGCTCTTTGGAGAATGGACAATCCATTTTCCAAACCAACATCATCATGTTTACCTTATATATGTATATGGTAAGTTGGAAAAACAAAGGATTCAACCATTAAAATATATTCAAAGATATAGAGTCAAATTATCTAGGCTGCTTTTCATATTTATCAAAATTTCCTCCTCTTTTTCCTAATGTTCCCACTTTGTTTGTTAATACCAGATAGCTAGTTATTTTAACTTGATTATTTGAATAGTCAACATTCAATATATTCTGGAGAGTAGTTAGAATAAGTAGTTCACTTGGGGTTTTGGAGAGTTCAAGTGACAAGGATCTATTTCTAGTTCATGATTCTCATTCTGTCTTCTCTGTTAAAAAGGCATTGAATGATTTAGAGAGCAGGCAACCAAGTCTTAAATTGGAAGTCGACTAGTATTTTTAATTGCATCTGAAGAAAAATGGTTAAATAAAATTTTAGAACATTATAGATTAGAAGAGTATAGTTAAAACTAGCAATAATATAGCCATTTATTAAGTACACGGAGTATGCTAGGAGTTATAAGAAACTTTTTTTCCCTTGCGTCATTGCCTCAGTAGAAGCGTGCTAGTTTTTGTTGTTTGTTGTGACTGTGTTTGTTGTGGTTGTGGTGGTAGTTGTTCATAGTCTCAGTTATGGAACTGATGTCAGAATTCAAAATAGAAGAGTTATATGCTGGTTTCAGGTGTTTATTTCCTTTGTAATCTTTGGTGGGGGGTCATGGGGAGGAGAACACACTACATAGATATATCTTCCTCCATTCCCCCACCCCCTACCATTGGAGTATACAAGACTAACCTGTCCAAAATTGATGGTTTGAACAGCCAATCAGAAAACAGACAAGATGATGAAAATTAAGGTAGTACCACGTACCGCTATATTTTCCTGAATGAACTTGGCTGCATCATTTGGGGATTTAATTCTTCCTGGTTACAGTCTGCATCACACATAATCTGGTATGTCTCCTTGGCTGGTGCAGCAGGGCTTGCTAATGACAGGAGCTATATCCAAAACCTGGCGAGTCTCCTCAGCCTTTGAACCAAACTTTGGGGGGGATGCAGCAGGACCCAAAGAAAAACAGAAATACCTTCTCGTACATTTTTGCCCATGTTTTCTAAATTCAGTTTGAGATAAGGGCAGCTAGTTTGCTAGAGTGGGAAGTGCTGACTGACAAAGTGTAGTCTACTACAAAATTCTTTCTGGCACTCTAATTATCCTTTCCTTCTCTACTTCAGTATCACATGTAGCCATGTGTAGAATCATAAAATAATTATGCAGTGTACAAGCTTTCTGGGAGCATGTACCACTGTTTTCCTAATTCTTTATCGCTCCCATTGATCGTGGCGTGTGTGCATTGATCCAAGTCGGCCATCTGGTTAGGCAAGATAAGCATGCTAGTGTCTTTGCATTGCACTGTCACTCAGGGAGGGGGTACATTTTGGCTGTAGGGAATTACAGGGGCAGGATTAGCCCTCTTCCTATGAGTAAACTGAATTTTAAATGCAATGTTGCAGCTGCATGGACCATCTTACTAACTTCTGTTTTTACCCATGAACTGGGTAGATTTTTCTTCCTGTTCATATTGTCTCCAAAGGTATAGCAATGGTTTGCATTAAATGGGATGGGGGGGTATTGGTTGGGGGGTTCATTTTTAGCATTTGCTAGACTTGGAAGTGGCTGATATCTTACAGGATTTCTAAATGGCAAACCTGCTTTTAAAAAAAAAATGCCTACAAAAGACTGCAGGACAAAAATGCACTTTAAATGGAGAAATGGACTGAAAAAAATGAAATTTTTATATAGAAGAAAGAAATATTTGGATTAGTCATTGTGAAGGGACGAGAGAGAGAGAGAGAGAGATAAAAACATGCTTTATTATAATTGAAAAATAAATTATTGTATGACAGGAATGTGGCTGTGACATAGCCCTCTTACCTTGTTTATTTCTTGCTTTCCCACATTTAAATTTATTGACCACAGTCTATGATCATCCAGCCTAAAGGCAATATTTTATTCAATGAGACCTTTTCCAGCTTCATTGGCCACTGTTGTTGTTTTTCAAATTTGATTGCAGCCATTGTTGTCTCATATTCTGCAAATGTGTGGAAGACTCAAAAGCCTTTCCTCTAAAATTGAACAATTCTGTCAAAAAAGATTAGTTCTATTTTGTCTGCTGGGTACTGACTATTCATGAATGTAAAGAGAGAGGGCTTGAGTGTCATACTAAGTTGCTAAGGTGGCTGGATTTCGGCTATTGACTTGAGGATACCAAACTGGAACCTACAAAAGAGCAGCCAGAAGGAGAGGAGAGAAATGGTCTGCCATGTGTTGGAGCGATACCTTCTTTAGTCGCCCGTTTATTTCTTTTGTTGACAGAACTTTTATTGTCATACAGTGGAAAAAAAAAATGTTAGACACAAGATTCAGGCAGCACCAAGCAGAAAAAAGGATTAGCATATCACTAGGATCATCTTACACTGAACCAAATTCTTTTCAGGACGGATAATTAGCGAATACAATCTTTTCTGGAGCCTATGGACAGGGAAAATGAGCTCAGATCTCTGGTTAGAATATTAGGAGACATAAAAGACATTTGCCAATATACGATATACATATGTGTGTGTCAACTCTTTTTTTTACAGAGCTTTGACAAATTTCTTCATGAAATATTTCATTGCATGGAAAAAACTTATAAATTTCTATTATTGTGCCATGTTTTCCGGCAGGAAAATATATGGCTAAATACATGGCAGATTTGGGGCAGAATAAATAAAATTCAGTATTATCTGGATTTAGAACTTTTAAAACACTAAAATAAATGCATATGTTCTTTGTAAATGGGTTTTACTTGTGTATGATAATACTTCCCTCATAGCTAGAAGAATATGTGACATTATAGACAACAAAATATACATTCCTCTTTTTTTTAAAAAAGAATAGTCACCCACTTCATTTTATAGAAGAGTTAAATACAGTCACCTGTGCAACCTAAGAAAAAGGGATTCTGTTGCTTCTCTTTTATTAGCCTTTCTACTTTTGCCTTGAGTCCGTCCATGTGCCTATTAAGCAGTTGTATATGCAGCATCCGTGTAAAACAGATTTACACATAATGCCTCAGATGAATACACATCTATTATATTTCTAATTTATTGCAGGCTTTTAGAAAAGTGAATGCACAACTGTGAAGAAAAAACTTGTTTCTAAACCAGATTTTAAAGAATTAATGAAATATTCAGTAGTGAAAAAAAACACAGGAATATTTTATATGATTAGTGGATGTTATTTCATTGTATGAGAAAGTAAGAGATGGCTACTGATCAGCTATGTTGAGGGTTTTTGCTCCTTTGCATTACTGTCATAGAGTGAATTTTTATGTACCTCATTTGGTGCTCTTACTACCCTTTCATTTCTCCCAAACAACTTGATACTGGTTATTTAAATTTTTTTCTGATTCCTTTATATTTTTATTATAATGCAAAGTTAGTTAAATTTATATACTGCCATTGGAGAGAAAAAGTTGAGAAAATAAAGGGAATAGTGCACATTTCTCATGTCTTAAACTCTTGGGCTAAAAAACCCTTGAGCTTTGTCTTTAAATTAGAAAGGGGCAACCTTGACTATTCATTTACTATTGCTCTTGATTGACTAGTTGATGGGATTTTGGCAAAATGGCTCTTTCTTGGCCAGAAGTAAACAGACCATGGGGTTGGGTATTATTCCAGACTTCTTAGTGTTGTCTGTATTTAGACAAAATGACCTTCAGTATGAAAAGGGATTTTTTTTGTCAGTGCAAAATGGGATTATATCATCAGATAAAAATGAAGATTAAGAATTAAACTTGGTGTAAAGTACGATGGTTTACATTTTTTTCTCATCATCTGTCAGAAAAAATATTAGTCTACTGCTAATTTTATATATGTACAATATTATAAATTCATATAGTTTGATTTAAAAAAACAGCACCACATTATGAAACATCTGTCTCTTTTTTCTCTGTGTGTGTTTTTGTGGGCCATAAAAATGCTGGTGCTTGAAATGAATATAAACTCCTTGAGGGTAGGGACTGTTTTATTTTTTCTTTGTTTTCTTTTTTTTTTTTGCCCATTTCTTATCACAGTGCCCTGAGTATCACATATGTTTAATAAATACATTTTTAGATTAAATTTAATTGGATGATCTACAACTATTAGCATACCAGTAATTTTAATTGGCTATTAATTTTATTAGATATTAATATTATTTATTGAATAATGTCAACATTTACATAGCACTTAACAAATATTATCTTATTTTAGCCTCACAACAACCCTGTGAGGCAACCTCATTTTACGTACAAAGAAATTGAGGCAGAAAGAAATTAAGTGATTTAACCAGAAATTTGTGTCTTCCTAATTCCAGGTCCAGTGCTCTATCCACTTTACCATCTAGTTAAATTACTTTCACATCTAGTACAACCAAGCTTATATTTCCCAGTTTCTTTTCATATTTATATTTTTAAAAAGCAACAAGAAGAAAGTATCCTATGTCCTTTATGCTGAGTGCGAATATCCTTCAAAAGAAATACAGGCCTGTTAGTCTAGACAGTTAAGTCAGCTTCATATATTTAGAAGTGGGAAATATCATAGGATTAGAGATTTCAAGTTGGAACAATTCTTAGGGATCCTTTATTCCAACTTTCTACACTTTACAAATGAGAGGACTGAATCCTTATTGCCCAAGGTCAATAGGTAGTTAGTGTTAGCCAGCATTCCAACTCAGATCCTCTGACTCCAAGAGGACCACAAGACTTACTTACACTCTTACACACACAAGTCATTAAATATTGTATAATCTGATGCCAAAAAGAATATCAGGATATTCACCTACTGCATAACATAGAAATTAATCCAGAACTTTTTTAAGATAATAAAGGGCAACTAAGCTAATATTTAGACTCTAATTGATAAGATTAGTTTTGAACCCAGAAGTGAATTACTTCCAGGAAAATAAATCTAGTTAGAAAAAGAAGAGTTGAGTAGAGTGATAACTTAAGAAAAGTAGAAAGAATGAAGAGAGGCTAGTATTTTTAGGTGAAAGGGACCTTAGAGACCATTTAGTCAAGAGATTTTATCCTGGATCCATGAACTTTCCAAAAAAAAATGCAATTTTTAATAGTTGTATTTTAATATAATTTATTTCCTTGGTAATCCTATGTATTTTACTGTATGTATTTAAAACATTATTTTGAGAAGGTATCTATGGACTTCACCAGATTGCCAAAGGAGTTATGATACAAAAAAGACTAAGAACCCCCTATAGTCTGACCCTCTGATGCTACAGATAAGGAAATTGAGTCACAGTCATGTTAAGTGATTTGTCCAAAGTCACAGATAGTAAAGTGAAATCTTACTTTTTCTTTTACACAAATCTATAACTTCTATAGCAGACAAGGGGAAGTAGTTAATGGAAGGCATATTAAACAGTAGAGAATGCAGTTGGCCATAAGATGAGATGGAGGTGGAGAATTATCCATTTTGGCAGGTTTAGTGTGTTTTATCACACAGAGAACCAAAAATATATAGTGAACTAGTAAAACAAACAAAAAACCTTGAAAATTAAGCTTGGGGAAAATGGTATTGGTAATTTATGATGTGTCTAGAATACAGTTTATAGGTACCTGAAGAGTGTATGAAACTGATTCCTGTGGTCTAGCTGACTAATGCATCAAAAGGAATTACACAATTTAATCCCAAAGTACATTATGTAATATTCCTAATATTGGACAGGTTGTATGGTAAATTAGAGAAAGGACTGGTCTTGTAATCAGGAAAGTGTGAGTTCAAATCCTGCCTCTGACACATGCTAGTGTGTAAACATGGGCAAGTCACTAAACTATAGGCACTTCACAGTACCAAAAGGCAACTCTCTAAGATATAAATTAAAGCAAGTTGCCAATATAAGTCAACCTGCTTAAAAAAATTTACTATGTACCTACTATGTGCCAAGTAATGTGTTAAGTAGTGGGGTTATAAAGCCAAAGGCAGTTTTTGTCTACCCTCAAGTCAATAAACATCTAAAGGAAGAGACAGCATGCAAACAACTATGTACAAACAAGCTATACACAGTGTAAGTAGGAAATAATCAACAGAAGGAAAGAACTTGAATTAAGAGGGATGGGGAAAGTCTTCTTATAGAAGGTAAGATTTTAGCTGGAATTTTAAGAAAGTCAGGGAAGCCAGGAGGCATCAATTTGCTTCAGTTAAAGGAGTTTTCACACCTGAAACCTGTTAATTGTATCAATGAAAACACATGATAATGATGCTAACATTCTTTGTATCATAATACTTTCTTAATATATTTTCTTATATCTCTGTCCATTGTAAAATTGTCTTTTTTAAAAATTTCAAGCTCCTAGTGGACAGGTAAGCCTATTTAATTAATTTTATTATCTACAATGGCATCATAAATGGAAATATCAAATAAATATAAAACTGATTAAAGTTGGGAAAAAGGTTTTGTCTATTATGATAGAGTCAATGAAAAGAGATGACCATATATATATTTTGAATCCTCTCTTATGTTCTGCTATACACATTGCAATGCTTTTTTCTTTTCTTATTTTGTATTTAAGGTTTAATATTTAAGTTTATAATACTCTTTATTTTTCTTTTCTTATTAGGTATTTAATTTTAAAATAAATTAATAAAAATGTAATTACCAATCAGAGACTCTTAATTTTAGCAGTGAAAGGGCCTCGGTCCTTCTGTGGTTCATCATTGTTGTAATAGCCATAATTAAGGCAAGAGAAGTTCTAGAACAAAATACACTATTATATGTGTCCCAAATTCTTACTCAACTTGTTGAAAAGTGAATCCACCAAACCAATTTTTTAGAATTCCCTGGTTTTGTTTTTTGCTTTTGTTTTGTTTTGTTTTTAATCCTCTAAAAGACATACTTTAGCTGGTAGTAATAACATCATCATTCCAGTTTTCAAAATATTGAGTTATTTAATTAAATTCAGCTGGAGGGGTTTTTTAAATTGTAGACACAACTTCAATTGGCAAGCAAGTTGAGATAAATCACTAGTTAATTCAGCTGAGCAACTGGTTTAACTAGTTTCAGGGTCTGTTTTTTTGTTTTTGTTTTTGTTTACTGAATTATGTGACTGAGCTGAACGAATTGACTGGGGACTAGATGAGCTCTAAGATCTTTTCCAGTTCTAAATCTACAAAGCTACAATCCTAACTGAGCTTCCAAAGTGTTATGCAGAGAGAGCAGTGTACTGAATGCTATGGATGATACAAGAGAATTAATTCTTGTGTGGGAGATAAGAGTAGCATATCTCTCGATGTGTACATATATTGTGTACATATATATATATTTAGATATACACACAGATGGCTTGGTTCTTGCCTTACAGAACTACATGCATGTATATCATAAGTAGTGATCAACTAGAAGCTAATGTTATTTATTGTTAGTATCCAATATTAGTTGTTGAACATTAGCTGGCCAACATCCATCACTGTAATCGATTGTGTAATAGTCAATGGAAATGAAGATATTAAACTCTAAGCAGAGTTTATGTACCACAATGAGAAACACAAGTTAACAGGAATTGAGAGAAAAGGTCAACCCTATAAGTCATGGGACAAATCGTTTGAGATTGTAAAGGCTGTGATCAGCAGGTTCAGTCTACTTCAAGAGGCAAAAAAGAGTCACATGATTCTATTTAAAAAGAGTGAAATAAACTAAAATAGTTTTTGAAGAAATAAACTAAAATGATTGTTGAGCCTAGGATGATAGATTTCGAACTAAAAGGGTCTTAGAGGTCCCCTAGTCTATCTACCTGCCTCACTTTCCAAATGGGTAAACTGGGGCTGAAAGAGGTCAAATGACTTTCCTAAGGTTACACACAGCAAGTAGCAGGGCCATGATTTGATCCTTGACTGTCTGACTCCAAATACCATTTTCACTGTTGAATTCAAAGCTGGAGGAATCAGTTTTGAATCCTGGTTTTACAACTTATTTGCATGTGTGACCTTAGGTAAGTCATTTCAACTCCATGAGGGCCATCATAAAATGAATGGGGTGTACTATATGGATTTTTTAATTCCCTTCCAGTTCTAAAACTAATACTAATGCAAAGAATATGATCCTAAGAGTCAAGAGACCAGAATTCTAAATCCAGACTATTCTTGAGCAACTATATGACCTTAGTCTTTAGACCTCAGTTTCTTTATCTTCAAAATGAAAGGATTCTAAAAAAATATTTTATTTTTTCCAATTACTTTTGAAGATAATTTTTAATGTTCATTTTAAAAAATTTTCAAGTTGCAAATTTTCCCTCCCTTTCTCCCTCCCTTCCCTTCTTCCTAAGACACTAAGCAGTTTGATATCTGTAATCATGTATATAGTAGTCATATTGTGAAAGAAGAAACTCACCAAAAAAAAAAAAAACCACACACACAAAAAGTGAAAATAATATGCATCAGTCTGCATTCAGATTCCATCAATTCTTTCTCTGGAGGAGGATAGCATTTTCCATCATGAGTCCTTTAGCGTTGTCTTGGATCATTGTATCATTGAGAAGAGCTAAGTTATTCATTGTTGATCATTGTACAATGTTGGGAACAGTGGTTTCCTGGTTCTGCTCACTTCGCTTTGCATCGGTTCATGTAAGTCTTCCCAGGTCAAAATGAAAGGATTTTAGTGAAATGATGTTCTGTCTATTCTGTGAGTTCAATAAGATTATTCCATCTGCAGTCTGTAGAGTTGTTTTAGAACTGGAAGAAGTTAATGGATGTTTCAGTGAAATGGTTAGGTGCATGCCTGTGAAATGGAGCAGGAACAGAATATTAAGAAAAAGAATCACGAGACAGAATCATCAAGACTTGTTAACATAAAACTGTATGTTATCAACATGCAGTAGAGAAGAGACAAGCATCAAAAAGATAGGAAAGTTGGTAAAGAAGACAATGTGGTCTGGGGGAATTAAGTGAAAAGTTTGGGGGCATGTTTGTTATTAAGGATGTCCAAGTACTATGGGTGGTAAGGGATCTGTAATTAGGGATAAGGGTTAGAGGAACAGCTCTGGGACTCATCTGTATTCACAGTGTGATGCCAGGATGATCAGGTGTTCTCTTGCTAAGAATTTGTCCTTCCTGTGTCAGGTTTTGTCCATTGCCCTAAAGAATCTTTTAAGAGCAAATATCTACCTTTCCTTCTAAGTGAAGGCCTTTTTTCCCTCTTTCTCTAGGGTTAATTAGTATGACTTTCAGGGTTCAAGCACTGCATTCCTGTGTAGAAAAATTCTGTAATATTAGTGCGCTATGTGAAAATAGAAAGCAAATCTTTGGAGAGCAATAACATGGCATTCTTTTCTTTCATAAAATCTAGTCACCATAACTCAAAAGCTATTTTGTTATTAGAAGTGCTATGTTTTGTCTTTGCTCTGGCAAGTTATATAACCAGAAACCTGGCTTATTAAATAAATAAAATATAAATAAATATATTATAAATAAATAATATAAATTTTAAAAGTCATAACCTAAGTTTGATCCTAAACAAGTAAAAGGAATCATTTCAATAAGCATTCTTTCCTGCTGGTGCCTATTTCCATTATTAAAACATCTCACCGAAACAAAAAAGGCGAATAATTTCTTATTCGGCTAAAGACATCTAAATCTCAATTTATATGGATTGTCTTTTTTTAAAATCTGGACTTCTTCATTTTCTCTGTCACTCCCATGATGGGTTACTTTCCAAAGTTACCATATAAAGAGAAGTAGTTTATGGAGAAAAGGAGTTCTGTCTTGGCTCCTGGGGAGAATGAAATTTTAATTAGGTAAGCAAAGAGGTTATTCATTACATTGTAAACAAATTTCACAAAAAGAACTCATTTGAGTTTCTTTTAAAGAAATTGGAAAATATTAAGGAAGTTAATTGGAGCACATTCAAATGACAATTAACAAAGACACAATTATCTTCTTTTGACAAGTGTGTGGATTAGAGATATTTTTATCTTTTGTTTATGGCACTATTTTAAAATGTGGAAATACTAAGAAAGTATAGATAGTCTCTATGTGAAATTGCATATTTTGCTATTTATATTTAAATAATTGCCTGTGAATTTATGCACAAATCATGGAATAATTCCTAGCAGAAATTATTATTTAGAAAATAAAAAATTCAGAGACACAGTATGCTTTTTATAAATTGCCCATTTCTAGCATGTCACTTATATTTATATAGTATAAAAACATTGCATGATAACCCAATACAAATTATTCACAAGGCTAATGAAGATAGACAGAGGATCTTGCAAGAAAAAAAAATCATTTATAAGCATTGTAAAAGCAAAACTAGTGGTGCTTATTATTTGTACTTTAATTTTTTGCCTTCATATTGCCTAGTAGAATAGTAGAAACATCTTTTTGGTAGGTTTTACAAAGATTTCTCACTTTCCCTTTTATTTTCTTATATGAAGTCCTTTCCTATTTGAAGATAAAATTGTTTTTTAAGAAGTTTATGAAACCAGTCAGGAAGCCAAAGAAAGTATCCTTGGTCATAGAGGAGTAACAAAAAATGTGAATAGATGCCTGCAAAGCTCGAAGCATCTTTGCAGTTTAACTCATCTTGATCTTTTCTCTACTGAAGACCAAAGGCCAATTCTGCCCAGATGAATTCTGCCTTCTTTCTGTCCAGCACAAACCAAATCAACACTTTTCCATTACTTCAGGCTGCTTCCACAAACTTTGTTTATTGAATATCTATCATATACAAAGCACCTTTTGTTCTATGAAACCACTCCAGAAACAGTAGCTAAAACAAACTGGAATGAATGCCCAAACCTGACTTTGTTTTCAATTTTCTCAAGGCATATTGTGAAAGTCTCCAAAACTAAATTAATTTTAATTCATTTAGTCTTTACTCAAGAGTAGTCACATGATAGGTAGGCCATAGATGTATATGACCAATAATAACTTGAGTGAAAGTGGCAGAAAAGATGCTATCAAGAAAGGAGATGAACAGGCCATGCATATAGCCAGAGCAAGCGATTACAAGTGATGAGCCCAGTTGCTGCACAAGACCCAGAGAATATTAAAAGTCTATGGAATAGTGACTAGTTCTTCTAAGAGGGACTTACAAAAGGACATGGACAATATGCACATAGGATTGGATGGAAGACATGGATAAGTCATAAATTGTATCTTTGAAGAAAATATCCAGATCTACACAATCACAGGTGCATTTAAGTATATTTATTTGAGTCATTCTATGGATGAAAGTCTAGTGAGACCAGAATACTCAGTCTCCTTTACTGGATTGTCTATCCACATCTTTTTCCCTAGCTATGGGTATCCCCACATTGTTTTGTCCTAGGTGATTCTCTCTCTCTCTCTCCAAATTTTTTCAGCATTCTCACCAGTTCCCATGAGTTTAACAACCATTTCCACCCTCTAACCCTCTATCTAACTCTCATGTCTCTCCTGAACTTCAGTTGGAAATACCCAACTGGATGTCCTAGAGACTTCTCTCCAAACCTTCCTCTTTCCTGACTTCATATTTCTTTCATTAGCACCATTATTCTTCTAGACACTCAAGTTTATAACCTAGGAGTCATTCCAGGGGTGTGCTAACTCTGGAAAAAATAATGTATGCAGGATACAATTTTTTAAGTTTAATCTGAATTATTAACATTTCTCCCATCCTTTTCTTGAGTCTAGACAATAAAACAAGAAATCAAGCCCTGACTTGTAGCAGTTGCAGATTTCTGAGGTGTAAATGCTCACACTGAAAATTTGAAAATCAGCTCTTGGACCAGTAGGAGCTGGTTCCAGCACACCACTAACTTATTCTCAACTCCTCACTTGTCCTTATCTCCATCCATTTTCAATCAGTTGCCATGTCTTGTTGATTTCTACTCATGTCTCACATGTCCTTTTCTCTTTAATTCAATTCTTCATCACTTCTTACCTGCATTCCATTTCAATAGTCTCCTCATTGCATTCCCTGCCTCCAGTCTATCCCCAGTGAATAGAGAGTTGGATTTGGGGTCATGAAGGCTTGAATTAGAATCCTACCTCAGACAGGAAATGATTGACTATAGGCAAATTGCTTAACCTCTCTGACTGTCAGTTTTCTCATTAGTGAAATGAGGGACTACAGTCCCTTCTAGTTCTAAATCTTAGATCCTATGATTCCCTCTAATCCATTTTCCCCTCAACTGCCCAATGATAATGAGACATAGGTTGATCATGTCACTCTCTGCTCAAAAAACTCCTGTGGCTCCCTAGGACCTCTAGAATAAAATCTAGTTCTTCTACTGGTCATTTAATGCCCTTCACAATTTGTCTCCACCTTACATTCTCAGACTTCATACACTCTACATTGCTGCCAAAGGGTTCTTCTTCCTCTTTGCTGTAAACTCATTGCCACATGTGGATTCAACAGGTATTTCTACCAGAAGGACAGCAAGATGTAATTTGTATTTCTCAACATTGTCTAGCCAACCTAAAGAAAGAAACTCTGAAATAGGCAATTCTTTCGAATGCTACAAATCTGAACTTTGCATATCCCATATCAGCAGTTCTCAAGTATGGACTGGAGACCAGAGGGTCCCCAAGGTAAAAATTATTTTCATAATAATATTAAGACATTGTAATTTCTAATGTAAATATCAATAAACATAAACCACATAAATAAAAATTCTGGGGCAGTTAAGGGTGGGTGGGTGGTTGGCCTCCATGATTTTTAAGAGTATAAGGGAGTACTAGGACCAAAAGGTTTGAGAACTGCTGCCCTATACAGACCTAAGGCTCTGGAGAACTGACTTTCACAGCTGACATGTGTCAGTCAGCCAGAGAAGGAGGCGGCCAAATTACCAGGTCAGTTCTCTACTGATGAATTAACTGGTACCTTACCTACCATATGAAGTTAACTGTATACAAGTTTAAATCAAAGAAATATGCAAGATTTGCTAAAATGTAAATCACAAGAGGAGTTAAATTGACCATGAGGTCAAATCTTAATGGTTCAACAATCTAAAAAGTGCTGATGTTTATCAAATAACAGACACAAATTTCTCCAAAGACATTTCTTTGCAAAGAAGAATCCTTCCAGTTTCATAAGGTTTTCCTTTGCATAACCCATGACTAGAATAAATTCCATCCTCACCTCTGTATCTTAGAATCTCTACCTTTCTTCCAGGCTCAGATCAAGAACTTCTTTCTATATCTTTTCTCTTGGTTGTTGGGGATCTCCTCCCCTTTGTTACTTTGAAGTCAGTCAGTCAACAAACATTTATTAAGCATTTACTGAGGGCCAGCTGCAAATATAAGGATAAAGAAGCACATTCCTACCTTTACATTCAAATACTGGAAGTTAATGGAGAGAAGAAGTTGACAAGACAAGAAGCCTATCTTAAATGAAAGTTTTGGGAGACACCATTTAATCAGAGGGAGGAGCTTCAGGGACTGGTGTCCAAGGTGTAAATTCCAGGGGTGAAATGATCTTTCAAGATAAAAAATTTCCTAGAATGATGGAAGTTTGAAGCTGGGTGAGAAATGAATTTGTATGAATTTTGTATTTACCTATCTGTCTTTTTGAGGGCAAGGATTGGTTTTGGTTTTTGTCTTTGTAACCTCACTGCTTAGTGCAGTACCTGGTGCATAGAACCAGGAAGAGAGGAAGGGAGGAAGGGAGGAAGGAAGGAAAAAGAAAGGGAGTTCCAACATATTGAACAGCTTGGTTTTTGTGCAAGAATTATTACTATACAAATGATTAGCACAGGGATAATGAAATAGAGTGGTTTGTAATTAAACTTTTTTTTTTTAGTGTAAGAATACTGAGTTAGAAACGCTAGCTGCAAATGGACTCCTATTCCAAATTAAAATATTGTACAGTGTAGTAATCTACTCTGTAGATAATAAGAAATATGTCATTTTTTAAAAGAAAAATTCTACTAGAAAAGTAGTTTCCTATAGGTATGGAAATTAGTTAACCCATAAAGACTTTTTCTCTTATAAAGTCTGAATATTGACAATTAAAGTAATTTATTAGAGATAAACCCAAATATACTTGGTTGCTGTTCAGATGTTTTAGTCTTGTCTGACTTCTTCATGACTCCATTTGGGGTTTTCTTGGCAGAAATACTGGAGTGGTTGGCCATTTCCTTCTCTACTTCCTTTTATGGAAGAGAAAACTGAGGCCAACAGGGTTAAGTGACTTGCCCAGAGTCACACAGTGAGAAAGTGTCCGAGGCTGGATTTGAACTCTAGATCAGTCTTCCTGACTCTAGGCCCAGCACCCTATTCAGTGCAACACCTAGCTACCTAAAATGAGGGAGTGAAACTTATTCAGTTATTTCAGCTCATTTTACAGATGAAGAAACTGAGTCAAACAGGATTAAGTGACTTGCACAGGGTCATACAGCCAGTACCTGTCTGAGGTCAAATTTGAACGCAGGTTTCCCTAACTCCATCACTCTATCCACTGCACTACCTAGTCACCCTCTCCCTCTCCCTTCCCCCCCAAAAATATATATATATTTTACATTTACATTATCTACTTTGTTTTGTTTTTTTAAAATAGAATATTAATTACATCTTTGTGGAAAAAGAATACTTTACAACTACAGTTTCTGCAATGTTTTTCAACCCATTCTTTGGTTTGTGCTCCAACCTCACATTTATCTAGAATGCTAGACACAACAAAGTTATCTCTACTACTCTTCCCCCACCCCCACTGACTTCCTTATTTCAGAATGCTATGCACATGATAACATTCATCAGAAGATTTGATTACCTTGTACATGGATGATAGTTGCTGTTTTATCAGTAAGTAGTGGTTTGGAGGAAAGGATTGGTGCTTACTGCTAGTCACAAGACCAATTCAAATTTATACTGTTAAATAGTCAATAGACTAAAGTTTTCGCCTTAGATTGGAGTGTCTTGATATCCTGGGATTAATCACATCATCTGTTGTATCTTCTTTTTTTGGTGGTAGTGGTGGTGAGGTAATGAAGGGGTTAAAATAGATAAATATGTATATACTTTACAACTACATTATCTACTTTCTGTTTTGCTTTTTAATAGAATATTAATTTCATCATGGAGGAAAAAGAATGCTTTACAAGTATAGTTTCTGCAGTATTTTCTAGCCTATTCTTTGGTTTTTGCTCCAACTTCACATTTCACTAGAATGCTAGACATAACACAATAGAGCTTGTAAGGATGGGGAACTAGAGTGTCTTTTTCTTGAAATAGAAATAACAGGTATAGAAACACTGCACTAATCAAATCTTTGAAGGAAATTTCCCAAATTGCATTTGATTTTCAGTTGATTTTCTAATGTAGAATTTAACAGAAAAACTTCTCCCTCATTCTTGTTAAATAGTAGACAACTGAGGGGGTAATTCTATTGAAGGAAGGTCCATTCTTCCATATCTTACCATGCTTCGCACCCTGCCATTACAATAAATAATGCACACCAAATAATCTTTGTCCTGAAAGGACCAGTAGATTTTACACGGTCATATGATAGTTGCTTGAGACAAATCTAATCAATCTGAAGTCACTAATTTCCTAATTTCTTCCCGCAGTAGTACATCTTATCAGCATTTAACTAGTTTATCCTAGTTATCTAGTTAAGTGGATTTTTAAAAGTAGTTTCTTTCAGCTAATATTTGCCACCCCAATCATGTGTGTACATGTGTTTTTCAGGTGCTAAATATACATAGTTCTGACCAATCAAAGAAGACTAAAGCTAGCAAGGCAAATATAATCAGTGTAAAGTACAACCCTGGGTGGGAAATACATTTAAATGGAAGGGGTGCGACCAAGGGAGGCAACTCATTGGCATATACAAATTTCACAGGATCTGATGACAAAATGGTTTGTGGCTGAGCCATTGTCTAAAGACCATTCTTTAAATTCCTTGTTGACTGCCAGCAGCATGAGTTGTGGACTCTGTGACTTTATCTGTTAATGGGACTAAACACTTATGCCAACAGATTAAGCCTTGCTGAAACATTAAGAAAATTGGCCCAAATAGAGAATGGGTGGACTCTTATTTGGCTCCTATTTCATTTACAGGTCCCTAATTGTCTCAAGACAATGGGGTTTTTTTGATACCTACAAAGCAGTAGTAATGTGGGAGATGGGAGACTCATTGAGGTCAGTTTCCACTAAGGGTCATAAACTGTCGAAAGGCAAATATTCTATTTTAATAGCTACATAGACTATAAATTTGATTCTTAAATTGTATAAGACAACTGCTAATAGCCCAGTTAGTAATCATGAAGGAAGAGAAAGCAACTAAATGATTCATGTTTAGAGATGAAAAATTTTTATTTTTTTCATCCATAGTTTTGGAATATAATCATGAAAGCACTCTAGTAACATCATGGAAGGGAAATGATTTTGCAATAGTTCAGAATTTTTGAGATTTGTCAAACCAATTTCTCTTAATTGGGAAAGAAATCAGTGGTTCAATTATAGGCACATTGAATTTTATAGACTTCTATTACAACATGAAAATTAATACATTTATGTCTCCCTTGATCTTCAGAGAAATAGTTGTCATTTCTGAGTAGGAGTCCTTCAGGAATGGATCAAGTCATACCACAAAATATAAAGATAATTGCCATAATTATAAATAGCTTACATTTACATAGCACTTGGTACTAATTCAGTGCCTGGTTCAGTAGGTGCCAAATGTTTGCATCCTGCATTGATGTATTGTACATATCTACCATTCCCTAACATAATATGTAGTAGTTACTCATGTCTGGGCTCCTTAAGAATAACTCTTCTATAACTTCTGGTGGTAATGACCTAGTACTGGATTGACATTGAAAACTCCATTTCTATAAACAAATCTTCATGACTCATCTATCTTATTCAATGCTCTCCCCTCCCTCCAATAAATTACTGGCCTAATTCATGCAGATGATGATTATAGAGGGTCTTTCATTCTTTGGATCTTAGCATTTTCATAGGCTCCATCTGGAGGCACACTGCTTTCAGTTACATTTTATGAATCTAATAGCATGTATATACCATGGTATTGGTTGGCAAAATGATGTGCACTTTTTCCAACAGTATTTCTGTAGGTCTTTTACCTGTTTATCATGTGCTCTGAGAATGTCTGTGAATCCTTTTCTTCCTTTTTGGTGAGGAAGTGTCAATCTTTCCACAGCTACCTTCAAGTACTCTGAGTTCATCAATATTCTATACTTATTTGTAGAGTATTTGTTATTGTATTGTACAATGTTTGTTAGAATATTTTCAAAATGTTTTATGGCCTATTTTTACCATTGCAAAAGTATACCCTAAGATTGGAGTTGTGTAAGCATTGGCTGCTTAAAATGTGCTATTTCTTTTACATTTTAATTTCAGGATGACAGTAAGTGCCTTAACATATCCATAGCTTTCGGCTTGATAGTTTCATATTTTGTAGTATCTGGAGGAGGATGTAGCATTTGTAAGTATCACCTTCATCTATGACTAAGATCTCCAGATATAAGCTCAAAGTCTCTAACTTCCCTTGGATATGTAAAGAATTTTATATTTATTAAGACTATAATATTTTGATTTTATTATAGAAAGATTACTTGAGGAGTTATCTAAGGTACTTTTTTGAGTGAGCCAAGGCCATCTATCTACATTAAAGGATTAATAATAAATTTTGGTTTAATTACCTCTACTTGGAAGTCACACTTTCTTCTATTTCAGGGAGATTGAGAATATATTTAAGATCAATGGGTTTAAAATGACTCTCAGAAAAATGCAATGTTTTATATCTATTATTTTTCATATCATTTCCATGGTTGGATTTAAATAGAACTAGTTTTACATAAGGCCATCAAATACTCTAGCATTCTCATTCAACTTCAAACCATTTTATATATTTTCAGTACAGAAGTAAGGCATAAGACATCCAAAGATTGCAATTGTCAATAAAGGTAGTATAATGTTATAGTGCTTTTTAGTAGCTTCTTTAATAATGAAACATTAATCAAACCTAAGTTTCTCTTTATATATTCAGGAATTTTGGAATACTCTTTTCATTCTAAAGTCATTTTTTTTTCTTTTAAGTATATAGTATTCTGATCATAACCTCTTCCCCTTCTCCCCTACTCCTGTGTGCACAACAAGCCACAGTACAGGCAAGTTAGGTTCCCAGAGGGGAGAATATTACTGCTCTCCTAAAATTTCTTGGTGTAATCATGAGGGGTTGTGCCTTCTGGAACTGTTACAAGTTCCCTTCCAGTGTGATCCCTAATATCCACAAATCAACGGATATTAATTACCTTTTACAGAGGGATATTTGCTGAGAATTCATGGAAAGGACAGGAGTTACAAAAGCATCACCTAGACCTGGAGGTACATTCTCCCATTCCATACATTAGGTACCTGTGGAGAATAAGCTTAGTTTTAAAGTAATTGATAAAAGACATGTCTCCCAAACCTAGGGATACATTCTTCCTTCTGTGCATGCACACAAAGTCCTTGGGAAGAGTGCTGCCAAACTTGAGGTACAATGATAGTCAGGCACATGTGGAAAGAATACATGGGTCTGAGAAGTACCTTGTGATTCTTGGCCCTCTGAGTCCTTTTTCCTCTTCTTGGGGCCTCTACCAAATTGACTTTTAGATAAGGCATCAGCAATGGATAATTCATTCTCCTGCTCACTTGGGCTGGTACCTTGAAAGGCAAAACAGGTCAGTCAATGGCTAGGTTGGATCAAGTAAGCCACTCCGATGCTATGCTAGCTCTAGTTGTCAGTAGAACTTCTGAGGACTTTGACAGATTTCCCAGTCTTACTGGTAGATCCTTCATTTTCAAAGAAGACCTTGCCATTAGAGAAATAATGACGTAACTTGAATTTGTCTTTGTTTTGAGTGAGGAAGGGCTGTGCAGGTCACCAGCCTCACTTCTCCTCCAGAGTCATCTGAATCCAATGACATTTATCAGAGTGACTGAAGATGGCCCAGGATGCAATGGGAGCCCTTGATCTTTTAGGCTAAGGCCTTTTCAAGTACTCACTTAGAGGGAGGTAATACCCATTCAGTGAATAGACATCTTTAAGAAGTAGTCAGGGAATGGCCCTTTTAAAAAGCAAAAGAAAAAATAACTAAATCAAGCTGAAAGAGAAAGGAAAAGAGTTACTAGTGATGATTGCTCTAAGCCAGGAAGGTCCAGAGAATATCATTAAGTGAAGCTTGGGTGGGATCTATTGTTTTCCAATCCATGGGCTTCAGAGCTTGAGTTGCTCTAGCACTCCAATCTCAAGACGTTCATGCACCTAAAATAAAAATTACACACAGAAGAAACAGACATGCCATTTATTCATAGATAAATGCTAAATGGAGGGAGTTAAGATAAATGTTTCCCGTTTCCCACCCAGCAGTTCACAGTAGTTCTTGCCTCACTTTCAAGAAAGAAAATTACAAAAAGGAGCAATGGAAGAACATATTGATCATTGTATATTCAGTCTCAGTTCTAACTCAGTGCCTTCTCCAACTCCACAGCCAACCAGAATATTCCAAGTTACCACACAGAGCCAGCCCTGACTCCAAGTCTTTAAGTGCTAATTATTTAACGAATTAGAGAGACCTCCTTTTCCAATGATAAATATTCCAATTTTACAATATTTCAATAAAATTTTAAGTTATTGACATATACATATAATCTATCAATAAATAGATTCTGCAATAAATAATTATATAAGTATTTTGGCTACAACCATTGTCAAAATTTGAATCTCCTCAAAGTCTTCTTATAACAATAACTGATTCCTCTTCATTCTCTTCATAGGTATTTTTATCATTACACCAAAAATCAAAAGTCGTAAGTAAGAAATTTCTCTTCATTTTCTTTTAATTTGTCTTCAACTTTTCACTAAAAATGACAAATACAGTCTTACAAACTTTCTCTTATGCTATCTTCTCTTAAAAATAGAACTTAAGATAGTTTTCACCAGAAAGAAGTCTATCTTCACTTTTTTCATTTGTTCTCTCCATAGATTCTTGATTAGATCCAAGTTTATCACAGATAAAACACTCCTCCCTGACTCCATGGTGAAATGTACTTTATATCGAACTTATTTTTCTGATTTTTCATAGATTCCCATGAATCACATGCATTAAAGCATACACTTTCTATCTTACTCCATAAGAAAGGATATTTTAAGTCCAGCCATTTTCTTAATTCATTTTTTAAACTGCCAATCCAAAATTGTTGCCCTCATTATTACATCTATAGCTACACTCTTAAAGAGATAGTAGCAGTGTCTGTAGTCTCTGAAGGAGAAGCTATTTTTGAAACAGGAGTTACATAAGTATGCCTAATCTTTTTTTTCCAAAAAAAAATTGCTTGCTGACATCCATTTAGTACTTATGGAGTTTATACTGTAAGAATTTTCAAAGCCCTCTGATTCTTTAGTTTTTCTCTCAATTCAAACACATTTTCATTGTATTATTATATCTAATCTGCGCTCAAGAATGAGGTAATTTTTCACCATTGCTCTGCATTGATAGACTATATATCATTGTAGAATTTGGAGCTGAATTTATTGTTGATAAAAAGTAAGAAGTCCTTGCCTATAACCAATTCCGGTAAGATATTTCCACATTTGTCACAATATAGTGCTGGTGCACAAGGAAACATTCACATCTTAACTTCATTTCATGTGCATTCACAGTTTGGCCATTTTATAGATCAGCACTATTTATAGCGATGGATTTCTAGAAGATTTAGTATCGGTGTTGTTGATTAGTTTCCAGGTAACTTGCCTTCTTCTGGGACCAGAATACAAAGAAAAGCCACTTCTTTGTTCTCTCTGTCAAGTTGATCATCATGACAATTCTGGAAGGTCTATGCCTCCATGTCTCTTTCTTAGATTTAGGGGAGCACTTTTCTCACACTGGCTAATTCAATCAATAGTGTTTCCAGGGCCAAATTGGCCAGGATTTCAGAGTTCCTGTTAGACCATCATATCTACCATAACAATTTTAGGTAGCACATAGAAAATCCCTGTTTATACATCACCTAGGCTGGCATTCCTTTACTTTGCCGTTGTCCAATGCCTTCATGACATAGATGATGAGTTGGGCTTTGAGGGGTTTAATCATCATCATCATTAACAATAGTCCCATCGCCAAATCAGCATCACAAAGCTCAGTATCACAGGTACTTGGAGAACTTTAGATAAAAATATTTGCTTGTCTATGAACAGTTAGTTCTCATTTACAAAGCATGATATAGTGGAAAGATAATGAAATTCATAATTCTGAAGAACTAGATATAGGTTTTGGCTCCTAGTTGTGCAACCCTGGGAAGTTACTCATCACCTCTGTGCCCTAGGCACTCTAAGGCATAAATCTGCAGAACAGTTGAAGAGTTATATTATTATATATAATAATATATATTTATTATATTCTTATATTATTCATAGAGAGTATTTCCTCACAAGAAACTTGCCTATACAATTGACATCACAAGTAGAGACTGCTAATGTCATTAACTAGAGCTGAAAAGACATACTTGTAATTTTTGCTTTTGATTTAAATTAAGAATGCATACTAAGCATAAAAGTATTTGACTTAACATGAAATTTTGAAGATGGTAATCATGGGTGCTAGCAATTGAAACTTTTGGGAAGGGAGAGAAAACTTTCCTTCTTTATCCTTCATTTTGTTTAATAGGATAAAATTAGGTTGAAAGTCTTGGCATATGAAGAGGCTATAATGGCATTGGAAGGGTTTCCTGGGTTTGCTGCTGGACCAAGAAATCAGGTGAAGATATGGGGGGGTGGGGGGGGCATTAAAAAGTTCTGAAATATATGACAGTTTCTGCCACACTAATTAGCTTATATTAGCTATGCTATTTTTCTGCTTGCTTTTGTATTTTCCTGATAATGCTTTTTCAGAGTTGTGAGAAAATAAATAGGAAATGTACACACAGTTCACATTTAATTAAATAATGATGGGGCCAGAACAGTCGTGCTAGGCTTTATTACTAAACCCTTAAAAACTGATTGAATAGGGACTTCTAGGTCACATGACAAGAAAGATGGTGGATTAATTACTTTCTCAGAACCACTTCAACTCTCCAACCCTCCAAAAAAAGGAATTAAGCCCCAGATGTAGAGTAATTACAGTTAAATCCACAGGAGAAAGAAGACAGAACCCCAACAAGGTAAAATCCCTATGAATTAATACTTGAGAATTCTAATCCTTAAAGTGCTCAAGCAGCACCCCTTCCACACTGCCTTCTACAACACCCATGGCAGAAGCACAAGCTAACTCACATGATCATGCAAAGGCCCATCTTGGGACCTTATGACACACTCAGTCTTCAAATAGTAGCAAACACTGACTCCATCCAGCTCTGTGAAATTGGAGCAATGAAGAAAGAGGGACAAGGTGAAAATATGCTGAAATTTATCTAGGCACCAGCCCTAGGTTAAGGACCCTCCAAAACTACAGAAATTCTGTCCAGGACGCCCACTACTCACCTCCCATCCTACAAGAAACCACTGGTGTTAATTCTACCCAATAATGGAGATAAAAAGAGGAGAAGAATGGAAATAATCAGAGTAGAATGGATACCAATATATACATATCTGCCCAATGGACTTGAAGGCAAAAGGACCCATATACAACTGGGGGCCATTCCTATTCCCTCCCCACCTGACCCAAGGTTACTCAGGTCAAGGATCTAGGCCAGTGAAACCTATGCCCATGAAAGTGAAGAGTCTGATGTAATCTTATAGCCCACCTTTCAGGGTGTGTGCAGTATCAGGAAAGGAATTAGAATGTGATTGACTGGGGAATACCTAAAAAAAATAAAGGTTAAAAATATCAAATATTTTGAGATTAAAAAGCTTCAGTCAAAGCTGAGCACACAAACAAAAAATTCAACAGAAGAACTCATATAAAACCAGAAGGAAGGATTCTTAAATAGAATACAAATTAGCAAATATACAAAAGAAAGTGAATCAACATCCCATGAAATAGAGATTTCTGTTGGTTTTCAAGAGAGCATGGAGTCATTGCTTCCATTTCTACTATAGCTGACAAAGTGGGAAAGTCCTTGGACATCACTAAACTCCACTGAAGTCAATATAGTGGTTGCAGGCATGATTATGGGAGCAGGAATGAAGGCGCACAGGTGATCAATTGAATGTCCCATTGAGAACAAATTATCCATGATCTTCAGAAGCTCTAGAATGGCAACAAGAACAGACCATCACTCTAGAGATAACCAAAATAGTTTCGAGGTAAATGGCAGCACAATAAGTTTGACAGCAACCTGATAGATGTGACCAGTATGTAGATATATATGGTAAACCATGAGATAACATTATGAATTTGGGGGTGTCAAATGCAGATATGATCAGGAACCATTTGCTAAATTTAAAACTTTGTAAATGGCAATTGTACAAATTACTTGGTCTGGATGGAATTTAGAGATGGAAGAAATGCACTTCAGGAGAAAGATGGATGCTATGAAGACCATGAGATAGTATAATGATATTTCCTTTGAGGGCCATCCTATAAATATAAATATTAAGCTTGTTATATTACAGATTATTGCATGGTTAAAAAAACCTTGACAAGATACAATCATGAGGGCAGGGATAGTTATTTACCCTTTTTTTATATATATCTCCAGAGCTTAGCATAGTGCCTGGTACAAAGAAAGTATTTAATAAATATTTATTGATTTATTATTTATTGATTAACAGAATACAAATTGAAGTAGTATCTTTAGAAAATATTATTCTGGAAGGTGTGGTTGTGGAAGGTGCACTCAGTGAGAGGCACTTGTGAAACCAAAGCATAAGAAAGAGAAGAGATTCAAAGCAAGAGCTTATTTCAAAATGAGATGCATAAGATGTTTATAATGACAGCATAGATGCCACTTAAACCAACCAACACATTCCCTACATGAAACAGAAACCAGGGATCTTATTTTTCTCTCTTCACTGAAGAGTAGGATTGACAACTGTCCTTCTAGATGTATTATATGTTCTTTTTATGTTTTGAAATGGGATTTGAACTCGTAAACTTTTTAAAATTCTGAAATGGAATTGTTTTGTTCCAAGTTATTTCGAAGAAAAAATTTTGCTGATTGGTATTATAGATTATATGATTATAGATTTAGAACTGGAAGGTCATTAAGTTAAATAAATCTTGTTTTACAGATGAGTAAATTGAAGTACAGAGAGGGTAAATGACTCACTTAGGGTCACACAGGTAATGTAAGTAATTGAGGTTGGATTAAAACCAAGGTATTTCTGTTGAGTACCTTCTTCACTAGAGTAAGCTGCCTCCTGAAGGAGATGTTTTCATCTGTATCATAATAAAATACATATATATATATATATATATATATATATATATATATATAGAGAGAGAGAGAGAGAGAGAGAGAGAGAGAGAGAGAGAGAGAGAGAGAGAGAGAATATGCATGAAACAAGAAATTCTAGATTGGGAGAGGCTATAGGAATGACAAAGAGAGATTGCAACTCAGAATTTTAAAACTCAACTAGCAAATTAGAAAAAAATTGAATTAATGGTAGGGGAACAATCTAAAGAAGTGAAATAGTGATTAATAGATTTAGAACATAAACCACTTAAATAAAGGACTATGTGGCAGAAAAGAAGTGAAATCCAACAGCAATAAAAGAACACATGAATTCTATAAATGTCAAGCAACTGACCTTGGAAATAACTTAAGGATAATAGCTCTCCCAAGGAATATGACAATAAACGTGAATAACTTGATTCTGGGGGAAAAAAACATCCAGAATTTCTGAATAGGGACAACAAAGTATCTGTATAGAGAATAAACATAATACTTTCAGAAAGAACAAAAAAAAATCCTGTAAATAAAACTCCAAAAGCCATAGTAGTCAAATTTGACAATTTAAATTATAAATGACATTTTTAAGTGGCCAAAGTAATTTGAATAATATAAGATTATTTTATAATTATGAGAAATCATGAAAGGAATAGTACATTTTGAAAAGTAAAGGAATTCAAGCTACAAGTCCAAATGGCTAACTTTGCAAATCTGTACCTAATCACTAATTAAAAAGATGTATATTCAACAAAAAAGGAGTATGTGAGATATTCCTACAAAAAATGTTAAGAATATTTACCCTGCTAATATCCTAAACAATTGAAATATTAAAAAAAGTAAGTAATCATAACTTCAAGGAAATACTAAGTAATAAAACCAATTTTTTTCCATATATAGGGGTACCTTCAAGAGAGAAATTTTGATCTACTGGTTTACAAAAAAGAATAAAGAAATATCCTCAAGGACAGAAAGGATACATTGCATTAAAAAGAATTTAAACAAAATTTAAATAAATAGAAGGGAAAGTCTTAGAATAGAATTACAACCTAAATCCTTTGATTTCACTTTTGGTGAATCAATCTCTTTGGTGGGACACAATTGCAGAGTGGGAAAATGCATAAATAGAAAGAGGGGAGGGGTGGGATTCCCCAACAAATACATGTGTGAATTGGTGTATTCAGAAGTATGGAAGAGTTATTGGAAATGAGAGATTAAGTTTATGGTACTGGAACCAAAGATCTGTCTGTCACTAAGTCTGTCAAAGTATCTAGACTTACTCAGAGTTACGACACAGTGGAGTACTGGAGTCAGAGGTCCTGGGTAGTTTGGATGAATCCAAATCTAGGGACACTTTTATTATCCAACCAACTCACATTTTCCTCCTAGTTAGCAGGGTGGTTTGTCTGTAGTAGTTTGCTGGTTCTGTTTAGGTTGTTTTTAATTCAGATTTCATTTAACTACTATAAAACCCAACTGGCAAGCAAAAGTACTAAGCTGTATGTATATTGTTTCAGGCTTACAAGAAAAAGTATACTGAAGAGTATGCTCCATATTCTAGAGAGGCTAAAGATTTGTTGAGCAGAAGCTGATCTGGAGACTAGAAGTCTTACAGTAAAGAGAGAATGGTACTGTGCATACTGTACATACAGTACAGACTGTATATACATGTCATATATAAATGAATTTGGGATTCAGAGATTTCTAGAAATAAATCATAAGCTGGAGAGAGTGGAAGACTTTGAGGAGTGAAATATGATTAAATATAGTTTCATTTTTTAAACTGTCAACTTGGTAGGCTGAATTTGAAAGGAAAGTCCCTTCTCTGAGAAGGGAGAAATCTAAAGGAAAAGCACTCCAACCTACTGGCAGCTTAGATGCCTTGTTTGTTAGAACTACTTGTTGCCTATACTGTAGTAGGAATAGATTAGCAACAAAATAATTTAAACAAAGCTAATCACAGAAGTAAGATTCTGACTGAAAAGGAAATTAAAAAAAATTTCAGAAAAAGAATACTAAGAAATGAAGGGGAAAAGCACTTAACAAGCACTTACTATATGCCAAGCCCTATGCTAAGCCAAACAAGAGGAGAAAAATACAAGCCTAACATTCATACTTTTAATATGAATGGACTAAACAGTTCAACAAAATGAGAGAATGAAAGAATGAACAGGAAAACAAAATCTATCAATCTGCTTTACATGAGAAACATTTAAAAGTAAAGACATACAGAAGTAAAACCAAAATAAGAGACTAGAACAAAATTTGCTATTCATGAGGTGGATATAGAACAGTAGTTGAAACCCTAGTAACAGACAAAGCAAAAATAAAAATTTTAAATATAAATAAATAAGAAAATTATACTCTTAAGGGAGCCATAAGCAATGAAACAATACCTTAATAAATGTATGCTACACCAAAGAACATGGCATCTAATTTATAAAGAAAAATCAGCTAAGTCCCCAATATATCTTTGTATATGAACATTTATGTATATGCACATATATATGTACATATGCATAATAATGCAATAATACAGAAAATACTTATTTCTCTGTAATATTTTCCTCAGAGTTCATGGGAGACTAATATTCCTTCTCCAGAGCTTGACAAATCTAAGAAAATGATAGGGAAATATATAAAACTGAATAAACTGTGGGAAAAATTAGAACTGGAAGACATATGGTATCTTTTAAATAAGAATATTAGAAAATGCATATATTCTTCAGTACCATATGTTGCATTTATTAAAAAAAATAGACTATATACTAGGAAATAGAGAAATTATTTAAAAAAAGCAAAAATGCGAAACATATCTATATATAGACCATTATGCAATAAAAATAGTCAATAATAAACAGAGCACAAATATATAACCCTAATTGAAGATTTAGTAATAATATCCTGAATGAGTGGGTTGGAAAAAAGTAATAGAAATAATTAATGACTATATGAAAAAGAATGATAAAGATGATACAATGTAACGAAGTGTATTGGACAGAGATAAAAGAATTTTCAAAGGACTTGTATATTCCCAGTAACATATTAGCAAAATAGAAAAAGAGGATGAATTACTTGAACATGCAATTAGAAATTAGAAATCCAATGAATAAATAAATCTAGAGGTTATACTATTCATACTCTGTGTTAGAGGGTATGAAATTGATGAACAAACTTCAAAATTGGTTTTTTAAAATGATTAACAAAATTGATAAGCCATTAAATAATATGAATTTTTAAAAAGAGGAAGAAGGATAAAATCAACAAAATAAAAATAAATAAGATGAAATTACAGCAAATAGATTAAATTATTCATAATTGTCAGAAATTAATGTGCAGTTATATAAAAAACTGAGAACTTGAAAGAAGTAGAATATTGACAAAAATTTAAAATAATGAACAGAAAACCAAATAAAAATCTTAAATAAAACAATTTCAGAAAAGGAAATTGAACTAAAAATAAAGGAACTACCAAAAGGAAGGGAAACCTGATACAGACTGATGTATAAAAGAATTCTATCAAGCAATATACTACAGAAATAATTTAAAAAAAAAAAGAAATCATTCTAACAAACTCCTTTTCATGAAAATAAAACAAAACAAAATTACCATCCTAATACCTAAATCAGGGAAGGCTAATGCAGGGAAGAAAACTATAGACCAATATCATTAATGAATATCAATTAATTTTTAAAACATAAAATCCTGGGGAGAACAAAGGATTGCAGTAATTTCTTCAAAAAATCATTCACTATGATCAACTTGTATTTATACCAGGAATGGTTCAACATTAGAAAATCAATTAGCATAATTAATTTTATTTTATTGAAAAGTTAAAACATCTAATATCACATGATTATAGCAGTGGGGAGGAAAAAGTCCTTGACAAAGGACAAACTAATTTAGGCAAAAACAAAAGCAAATCCCATATAGGCATACAAAAATTGTAAGTGTGATTAATAGTACCTCCCTAAAACCAAGAGCTAGTATTCTATTCAGGGAGGAAGTGTTATAAGTTTTCCCAGTAAGCATAGAATAAAACAAAAATTCCTTCTTTTCCTGAGTTTATTTGATGTAGTCCCATGAAATTCTAAGGCTAGTAAGACAAAAGGAAGACATTAAAGACATAAAGATGGCATACGAGGAGATGAAATGTCACTATTTGCCAACAACACAATTATTTACTTTGAAAATGCTAAAGAATCAGAAAGAAAACTGAGGCAATTAATATTTTTATTAAATACATACAAAGCAAACACCACCAAATTAGGAAGTTCTGTTAAAAAAAACCAAACAACTATATATGCATCCATTATCTGATAGCTGGTCCACCAAAGCATCTTCAAGACCTTTGTAGACACAGCTATAAAGCCTTCCTCAGAGAAATAAAGGCTGACTAACAACGAGCAATATTCAGTGCAAGACCACAAAGACAATAAAGACAATGATGCTATTGGTCCAAACTAGCTGATAATTTTTTTTAATCTGACATCATATGTGGAGTTTCATACTCACAGAATCTTATTTCTGTGAAGATTGGGAGGGAAGATGTTCCCTTGCGTCTTTTCTTTGGGACCAACTTTGGTCACTATAATTTCATTGTGTTCAAGTTTTCTTTTGTTATTTTTTTACATGTTTGATAGTGTTGTAATTGTTACATACATTGTTTTACTTGTTCCATTTAGCTTTTAATCAGTTCATATATTTTCTTATGCTTCTCTGTAGTCATCATTTCTTATTACAACACTATAAGATATATTTCATTTCATCTGTAAGCCACAACCTGTTTAGCCATTCGCTAATTACTGTACAGCTACTTTGTTTATAGGTTTTTACCGCCCACGTGAGGTTAAGTTCAAGAGCTCCAGGAATAGCAGTGGCCCTCCTCCCCAACTACTGGCCCTGCCTCTAGCCCAGCCGTCATGCAGAAAAACAAGCCTTTTGAAGAAGAGGTCAGCTCTCTCCACCAAATACTACCTATGTAGGTCAAGTTAGCGTAGTTGAAGCTGCCAAGCATATATATCAGATTAATCAAACCACCACCACTATCTTCTCTCAGATCTAGAGAGAGATAGCTCAGGAATCTGAACTTAGAAAACAGCTATGGACCACCCTCTCCCACCCACCTCTACACACACATTCCTTTGACCTGACTTTATTCAGCCTCAGAAGTCATCATCCAGAGGAGTCATTATTGTACAGAAGGAACCCAACATCCTCACCACCAACACTACCAACACCTTCTGACCAATGGCTACTGAGAGAAAGCTAAGTCGAAAAGCCTCATCAATAGCAGCACCCTCCAGACTGTTGGTCCTGCTTTCAGCCCAACCCCACAGTCATCATCTAGAAATGCAAGCCCTAAGTAGATATGACCTGGCAAACATTTCTGCAGGTGCTTTGTTGTAAACCTTCTCAGCAATCTGAAAAGAAATTTCCCACCACAAAAGTTCTTTCCACTGTCAAATGGTTCACTAGCATTTACATAGTATTCGAAGTCTTAAAAAAATGTTTTATAAATATTATCTCATTTGATCTCCACAACCACCTAGGGAAATATATGCCATTATTGTCCATATTTTATAGATGAGGAGACTGAGGGAGCCAGAGGTTAAATGACTTGCTCAAGGTCACACAGGTAGAAAGTATCTGAGGCTTAATTTGAATTCAAATTTTCCTGACTACAGTTCCAGCATTCTATCCACTGTACCATCTAACTGCCTCAAAATAAAAAATGGACATAACTTTATCAGTGAAAATGGCACGAAAGAAGATGCTATACCATCTGTTTTGCTGCTACACCCCAAAGACCACGGGACTCCATCTGAATTGCAGCTGAAACTTCCTATACGTTTTGTCTTTCCAATCTGATCTGGAGTCTTGTGGCTTGTTCTCTATTAAAATAAAATTTACAAAGCATGTTTATGAAATTGTCTTCTGTATTAAATACATATTGCAAGGTGCACTTAAATAATAGCCCTGCTATTGAGTTAACTGGAGGTAACATAGGCAGGTCCTTCTTAAAGCAGAATATACTCAATCTTCCCAGAATGAATTGTGAAGTCTGGAAGGCCCAGGAGAGACTTCTTTTTGTAAGCAACTGCCATTTTCTAATTTTCACTTCCAATCCCAATTAATCAACTTCAATCGTGCAAGATTTGCAGTGTAGTGACTATCTTGTGCAAATCTATTTGAATTGAAAATGGTCTGAGTAGAAGGAAACAAAGAAAATCTGAAGGAAAGAACCTTGGTATTTTGATTGCTAGTGAATAAAACAAACTATAATGTAATTGTAAGCTGAATAGTAAAAGCCAACCTATTAAGACCTTGTTACATCGGTCATTATCTATAGAAAAATATCCAATTGATGTAAATGGCTCTGTTAGTGTTCTTTGTCTATCAGTCCTCATAGAAGGGTATCTCCAGCTGCCCTCATACATTTCTCCTCAGGGATGAGCTTACTATGAATGATTTCTGCAGGACCAGGTGGACCCCTGAATCCCAAAATTAAGACATTGAAAGGAAAACTATTGAAGGACACTGGCTACTGGGAAGGCAGCATCTCATAAAGGTGAAAAGCCTCTGGATTTGAAGTTGGAAGTCCTTTGCTTAAATGTTGCTTTTTCTACTATAATCTCACCTCTAGGAACCATAGATCTCTCATCTATAAAGAGGCAGGGAAAGGGATAGCGTGGTGGATTGAATGATCTCTAAATTCCTTTCCAGTGCTCTTAGTAAACTTTTCTTTAATTGAGCAAGTTTTTAATTGAGTCCTTGTTGTGTTGGGTGATGTGTAGAAATCATGCATGTGGCATGATCCTGACCTTCAGGGAATTTAAAGTTTCTTTGGAGAAGTGGTAGAAAACTAACACCCACTTAATGATCCAACTAGAGAACAATTAAGTGATAAATTTTAAATAGATTTAGATTTCAAGACTAGCTAGAGTAACCAGTCAAAGGTTAATTGTCTGTTATATTTTGGTTCCTTCTCTCTTTGTATAACCAGGAGAAAACATGAACTTTCCTTTGCTTAATTTATGGTGACTAGTTTAATTATGTTTTAAAAAATACGCTGTAAGCTCTTCAGAGACAGAAACTCAAAACATTCAAAATATTATCATTGTTTGCCTTTGTTTAGAAATCAAGAAAGTGACTAGCAATAATTGTGAATCAAACAATGGCCATACTTGTTAGCATTTGCCAATTTGCAAACATATTATATGAAATCAAATGATACTCAGCCAATCTCTAACATTGTGCTGTATTAGGTGTTTCGGTATGTTGCAACATTGCCTACAATTTCTATTCATTTGTCCAGCTATTTCTTGTGATCCTCTGAATCAGTGAACCTGGCTCTTGCAATAGGAAGGGAAGTAAATGAATTCTTTCAGTTGTGAAATAGTGTGTTTATTACTCTCAAGGGAGCCATGTGTTGAGTTAGGATCACATATTGTTCAGAAAGGCAGGTTCAGCTAAGGAAGAAAAATTTGCTCAACTTATTGCTATAAATGTAAAGTTTAGAAGATTCATAGCTTTAAATCTCCCTCTCTCCCTAAACCACTACACTTTATTCAAATCTTAGCTTTTTATCACCAGAATCTGTGTGTAGCTCCATTTATATCATGAAGAGAACATTTTTACAATGAGCACAATGAAATATTTAACAGAGAACAGTTTGTAGTTTTGCACTTAAACTTTCACAAATCTATCATAAACCATTCCTTATAAAAACAAACTGATTTTGTAAATCTATTTTGAAAATCTCTTGATGAATGAATGAATTCTGTTTCTAATTGCTGAATTGATTCAGGTTTATGCATCCTTTCTATGGTGTTTTCATTTGAATTATGTTTGATTTTTACTTTTAGAAATCATATGATAGTAACATGCATTGATTCAAGGTTACTGAAAAAAAAATATTTTGATGGCTGATAAGCTCCTCAGTCTAGTGAACTATTCTGTCCTTTTGGCATTGCTCTTTAGGAAGCAGTAATTAGCAGTGTAATTTCATGATTCTGAAAGGTAAAAAAACTCTCCAAAAAGGAAGCAAGGTCGTCAACTTTGAAATTGTGAATTGATCTGACCTCAGTCATTCCATTTCTCTTGTAACTTCTTCTTCCATGAAGTCTTTATCATTTTCACCATCTTCTTCACTAAGTGTTTTTTTAAATACATTTCTCTGAATACCTGTTGTTACGTCCATATTTCTCGTAACTTGTGGTTATAGTTCTATGCTTTTAAAATATTTGTTTCAAGGTTTTTATTTAATACATTTTAGAAGGCATGGTGGATAGAGTACTGGATTTGGAATCAGGAAGAAATCTCCATGAATTCAAATACTGCCCGAGATGCTTATAAGTTGTGTGACTCTGGGCAACTCACTTAACCCTGTTTGTCTCAGTTTCCTCATCTGTCAAGTGAGCTGGAGAATAAAATGGTAAACACTCCAGTATCTTTGCCAGGAAAACTCCAAATGGATCACAAAGAGTTAGACATGACTGAAATGGCTGAATAACAAGAAGATTTGAGTACTATAGTTGAGGTCATAAAATCATAGAATTTTGGAAGAGAAGGGGAGAACAGAAGTTATAAAACTTGGGCATTTCTGTTGCTTTGGTCTCTTCAACTATAAAAAAATGAGAGTGATAATAGTACCTACCTTCCAGGTTTGTTATGAGGATCAGATGAGATAATGTTTATAAAGTAATTAACACAGTGTCTGGAACATAGTAGGTGTTCTATAAATGCTAGTAATTATTATATTGCTATTATTAGTAATATTAATGTAACAATTTTTCTCATCAATACCTGTCCAAGTCCCCTCAGGTCTCATCTACATGAAACCTTTCCTAATCCCTATCCTCCAGATGGAAGTTCTCTCCTACTTTGGAATTCACAGTCATATTCTTAATGTACTTTTTAAAAAATTATTTATTTTTAGTTTTTAACATTCATTTCCACAAGATTTTGAGTTCTAAATTTTCTCCCTATCTCTCCCCTCTCTCCACCCCAAGACACCATGCATTCTAATTACCCCTTCCCCCAATCTGCCCTCCCTTCTATCACACCCCTCCCTTCCCTTATCCCCATCTCCTCTATTTTCTTGTAGGGCAAGACAGATTTCTATACCCCATTACTTGTATTTCTTATTGCCCAGTTGCACGTAAAAGCAAATTTTAACATTTGTTTTTAAAATTTGGAGTTTCAACTTCTCTCCCTTTCTCCCTTCCCACCCATCCCCACTGAGAAGGCAAGCAATTCAATATAGGTTATACATGTACAGTTATGCAAAAGCCTTCTATAAAAGTCATTTTGTTAAAGACTAACTATATTTCCCTCCATCCTATCCTGCCCCCCCATTTATTCTATTCTGTCTTTTGATCTTGTCCCTTCCCAAAAGTGTTTGCTTCTAATTACGCCTTCCTCCCATTTGCCCTCCCTTCTATCATCTCCCCACCCCACTTACCCTTTCTCCCCTACTTTCCTATAGTGTAAGATAGGTTTTCATACCAAATTGAGTGTGCATGTTATTCCTTCCTTAAGCCACTTTTAAGAGAGTAAACTTCACTTTTTCCCTCTCACCTCCCGCCTTTTCCCCTCCATTGAAAAAGCTTTTTCTTGCCTCTTTTAGGAGAGATAACTTTCCCCATTCCATGTCTCCCCTTCTCCTCCCAATATATTCTTCTCTCACCCCTTAATTTTATCCTTTTAGATATCATCCCTTCCTATTCAACTTACCCTGTGCCCTGCCTATATGTATATAATCCCTCCAACTACCCAAAGTCTCAAGAGTTACAATTATCTTTCCATGTAGGAATGTAAATAGTTCAACTTTAGTAAGTCCTTTATGATTTCTCTTTCCTGTTTACCTTTTCATGCTACTCTAGATTCTTGTGTTTGAAAGTCAAATTTTCTGTTCAGCTCTGGTCTTTTTTATCAAGAATGCTTAAAAGTCCTCTATTTCATTGAATGACCATTTTTCCCCCAGAAGTATTACATCCAGTTTTGCTGAGTAGGTGATTCTTAGTTTTAATCCTAGTTCCTTTGACTTCCAGAATATCATATTCCAAGCCCTTCAATCCATTAATGTAGAAGTTGCTGGATCTTATGTTATCCTGATTGTATTTCCACAATACTCAAACTGTTTCTGACTGCTTGCAATATTTTCTCCTTGACGTGGAAACTCTGGAATTTGACTACAATATTCTTAGAAGTTTTTCTTTTCAGATCTCTTTCAGGAAGTGATTGGTAGATTCTTTCAATATTTATTTTATCCTATGGTTCTAGAACATCAGGATAATTTTCTTTGATAATTTTTGAAAGATAATGTCTAGGTGCTTTTTTTGATCATGGCTTTCAGGTAGTCCCATAATTTTTAAATTGTCTCTCCTGGATCTATTTTTCCAATGAGATATATCACATTGTGATTTTTTTCATTCCTTTGGTTTCATTTTATAATTTCTTGATTTTTCATAAAGTCATTAGCTTCCATCTGCTCCATTCTAATTTTTAATGAATTATTTTCTTCAGCATTTTTTGGGTCTCCTTTAGCAAATATTGACTTGTTTTTCATGATTTTCTTGCATACTCTCATTTCTCTTCCCAATTTTTGCTCTACTTTCCTTACTTAATTCTCAAAATCCTTTTTGAGCTCTTCCTTGGCCTGAGACCCATTCATATTTTTCTTGGAGGCTTTGGATAGAGGAGCTTTGATTTTCTTGTCATCTGTTTGCATGTTTTGGTCTTCCTTGTTACCAAAGTAAGATTCTACAGTCTGATTCTTTCTCTGTTTTTTGCTCATTTACCCAGCCATTTATTTCACTTTTGCGTTTTGTCAAGGTAGTTCTTCTGCTTCCAGTGGAGGTGGGGGTTTACTGTTAGCTGCTCAATTCCCCCAACCATCTGTGGACTTAAAACTCTGGAAACAGTGGTTGCAGTTGGCCATGCTGCTGCTATGGGTGTTACAATTTCCTCCACCCCCTCACCCCTGAGACTGAGGCCAGACCACTCCACTCTCTTGCACTGGACCCACAGGCTTTTTCCACTGACCTTCCAATTTATCCTCAGTGTTTTGTGGTCATGATGTTTGGAAACCACCACAGGTGTGAGAGATTCAGTCCCCCCAAGGCCTGCTCAAGTCTCCTTGGTGCACTCACAGCCCACACTGGACTGTATACTTTGCTCCCAGTGTGGTGCATGATAGACACTTCCTGATGACCTTCCAGTAGTCTTGGGCTGGAGATTTGATTCACTCCATCATTCTGTGGGTTCTGCAACTCCCGAATTTGTTTAGAGCCATTTTTTTACAGGTATTTAGCTGGGCTGGATGGGAGTGCTCTAGAAAGTCCATGCTGTTACTCTACCATCCTGGCTCCGTGCCTCAATGTACTTTTTTAAAAAACAAGTTTTGGCCAGTTAAGTAAAGGATACCTTTGTACAGTTTACTTTTCACTGGTCTTTTCTGGCATGCTTCTAATGATGTCAGAATGATCTGGATCACTGATAACCAATATACATACTCTGTAGTACTTTTCATATGTTGTACTCAATTCAATGTTGTTACCATTACAGTGATGTACTCCAGTTTTGACCAACATAGCATAATATTCAATCTCTGATTTCCTCAAAGTTGAACAATTGTTGGCTAAGATGACCAATTTGACTTTGCCTTGTTTGACAATTTTCAGGATCAGTTTGTAGTCTGTCACATATTTGCCACTTTTTATGACCAGCAGGATCTTTGAGTTGATGTACTCCCTCCAGCAACTTCACATCTTCTTTACAGCCAACATCTTCCTACCTGTGGTGCATGAAGACCCTCAGTCACAGACCTGCCAAGATGACTGGGAAGTAAGTAAGAAAAAAGTTAATGTACTTTTTAATTCTAGTTTGAATTACAGTCATTGCATACAATAAAAATTGTAATTATGCAATTATGTATTAAAAATAAAAATCTCCTCTACTAAACTATAATCTTCTACCTAAGGCAAGTATGAATTAAGCACTTTCTAAGTTGTAAAGAGCTATATAATATATAGTGAGTGTGACTGCACAAGTAATTTCACTGGAATAAGGAACTCCAGGATGAAGACACTATTTCTGCCAATGTATACTGGCACTTCCTCTGTAATTTATTTTCTTAAAGAGTTCCCTAAAGTACTGAGAGGTTCCCTGGGACCTCTATTGTTACTATTAAATTCTGCCATTAATGATCTTGCAATCAATATAACCCCTTAGATATAATATTATCAATAAATAGCTACTAATAATAGCTGATATTTACATTTATTACATAACATCCTTTTACAAGAAAGGCTGGTTGTATAATGGACAGGAAGTCAGTCTTAGAACCAAGAAGACCAGACTTTAAGTCTAATCTCTGATACACTCTGGTTGAAAGACATTTAACCTCTCAGTGCCCTATAACCATTTAAGATTATAAGTCATAGAGAAGCTAAGCTACATAGGTAGTAAGAGTTTCCTACGCAAAGAAACCACAGATCTTGTCTATATTTTTTCACGTGTTTGACTCTTACAGCAATGACCCTATCTAGTGGATAGTGTTCTTTACTCCATCCCCATTTTATTTTTCTCTTCTTTTCTTTCTTTTTTGTTTTTTGTTATTAATATGTTCAGCATTCTTCAGTCCAGCCATACAGGAAATACATGACCATTGCTTAAATACTCATGCTTTTGCATTAGCAGTCCCTCATGTCTGAAATGCTCCCCCAGTCACTTCCACCTCCTAGTTTCCCTGGTCCTCTTCCATCTTCTTTCTGGGGCCTTTCCTGCCCTTCCTCCCCAAAATGTTCCAGGAATCCTTCTATGACGAGTGGGAAGACAGGAAGTCCAAAATCCTCTAGAACCTTCAAAATTCACAAGGTTGTCCCCCAGGCAAGAGGGGAAAGGAGGACAAAGGAACTAAGTTCAAGGCAAGCTTCACGCACATACACACATACATACATACATACACACACATACGCACACGCACACACACACACACACTCTGAAACACACACACATATACACACATGATTTCTTATCACAAGTGGCTCTCTCACACTCTACTGAAAACACTTGACTCCCTTGGGTTCTCAATTAGCACTCAGGTGTTAGGACCCACAGCTTTATCAAAGCCATCAACTAATCAAAGTAGATTTACTGTCACACTTAGTGGAAATGTCTCTGATTTAGGCTGTGAGCTCCCTGAGGGCAGAGACTGCTTTTTGCCTCTTTTTGTATCCTCAGCTTAGCATCCTATCAGGTAAATAGTAGGTATTTAATAAATGTTGATTGATTGATTGAAGAAGGTGGCCAGGGCTTGTTGGCCTAGGGTTGATTAATTGTTCAATCAATAAGTATTCTCATCTGACAAGGTAATTACTTTTAGTTGACATGGGGTCATTATTGGGCCATGACCCTTACAGCTGTTAATTGCCTGACTAGATGACAATGTACAATAGCTTACTTGACTAAAAGGGATGAACATCAAATGAGGTATTTTGTGGGATATTTGTAACCTTCAAAATGTTAGGTTGCTCAAATATTTTGAGATAATTACAAATTCGTGAGATCTATCAATCTTAATCTCAAAGCAAAGCACAAGGTAGAGAAATAGATTGTACTAGTGTTATTTTCCTACATTTTAATGCCCATTTTCCATTGATTATCATTCTTTTCCAGACACAAGAAAAAAATCATTCAAGTTGTGCATTCTCTTATGATGAAAAGTTATTTTGATATCACTGCACAAGTGATCCATACTGATATTAAGTTTAGAGGACGGGGAGAGAGTGGGAAGGGTAAACTTAATTTGAATTTAGAAAGTCTCTAAATGATAATTGAATCACAAGTCTGGATTAGAATTCTAGGAGCAACACTTGACTTGGTCAAAATCGCTGTTATGAAGAGATGCAATTTTTACACAGTACTTCACATTGATTAAGTAATGTGTGAAAATGAAAAAAAAGTATTTGAATCTTAATCATAGTCATTTGCATGAAATAAAAGTCTGTGTCAGGGGAATGCACGTTATAATAACTCCTAGGTGTTTTGGTTGCATCAGTGAGCAAAGAAGTTGTATGCATTTTTGTACTGATATACAAGAATTCTTTTTATATTTATTGTATCTGTGTAGGAGAATTCGGCAATATAGGATTTTAGCTGGTGAGAGACTACAACTGATTAACTTCTTTAACAATGGCTGTAATTAAAACAGATATTTGATAATACATGTGCCTGAATTAAACTGAAAATATGCAAAGAAAGGAGAGAACAAAATGGGAACTTGATATGAATGTCATTCACAGTCTGCTTCTCCTTAGATAGAAAGGTAATAAATAAGGTGAATGAACTCTAGAGAAATTCTGCCAATCTTTGGTCTAAGTACTGCACTTTTTCCCCCTTCAGCTACATGGACTACATAATTCCCTTAGGACAGTGAACATAAAATGTGGGAAACAGTAGACATAGGATACTGAAGTTCTCATTAAAGTCCTCCCCTACTAAATCATCTGTACAAACTACCTCTATTTCCAAATATTCTTTTTTTTCCAAACCTGATATAGGCTAATTCTGCCAATAATTCCATCCCTGCTAGTACATGAGAGGAACTGACAAAATTCCAACTATCTATAGCCTTTAACTGTGGCATTGGACACTCATTTGCTTTCTTCAGAACCTATGAGATCATCAAAATCACCTTTTAATTACCTTAAATCTTTTTTGTTACAAATCAGATTTCTCTTCTTATTGGGTCAATATTTCCCTTATTTGCTTTATCTAAATTCTGTTGGGACTGGACACACACAATACAAACAAATCTCAGTCTCCAAAATTCTCAATCCCATATGTCCTCCTAACATTTAATTGCCATGCTACCAAAAATGTAAATCCAGTTCATACACAAGTCAGGACATCGTTCTTGTGTTAGCATCGGTTCTCTTCGAGAATGAGGAATGAACAAGAATAACCACCAAAAATTTAAATAAAACGAGTGCCAGGGAACCTACAGACATTGGAAATTCTTACCAAAAATAACAGCTTTTAGAGAAATGTAAACCTAATTGTGTAAGTAAAACACTGGGAGAGAATTTTTAGGGCAAGCTTAATACTCTAGACCCACAGAAAGACAAAAGGAACCAATGAAAGGCAATCAGGTAGGAGCTTGGCGATGTTTGATGAAGTCTTCTATTTAACTAGAACTGAATAATATTTTTTAAAGTTTATAAAACATTAGCAAATAAAACACTATTCAGAGACAAAATGGAAATAACCCCAAATTCCCTTTTGGAGAAAGCAAAGGACTCCTTTCAGGTTCACAAATCACTGGATCTAGCCTATGAAAATATGCAATGAGTTCAATGGCTTGAAAGAACACATACACATACACACACACACACTCATATACCCCACCACCACACACATACACACACACATACACCTCTACAGAGTTAATAAAAATAGGGCAAACATTTTACTTCCTTCTCATCAAAGTCTTTGACTCTTTCATTTCTTTCACCTCCTTGTATACAGTCTACTTCAAATCTAATCTTTCTTCTTTCAAATTGAATCACATGATTCATATCTGGCCTTTGGTGATTATTTATCCAACCCTTTGTTTTTACAGATGAGGAAACTGAGACCCAGAAAAGTTAAGGGATTTCCCAAGACTACAAGTGGCACAGTCAGGATTTTAAATGAAGTTATCTGACTCCAGGTATAGAATTCTTTTCACAATATGACTACTAGATATGCTTTTACTATAAGTTCCCACTATAGCAATCTATAACAGTCTCTTAGCTAATTTCTGAGTTTCTCCCTCTTCAGTCTATTCTCTATACCAGTCTAATTTCCTAAATTATTGCTTTCATCTCATTCCATTGCTAAGGAAACTACGCTGGCTCCTTGTTATTATCTACTACAACAAATGCAACTCAAAGCAATTATCACAGAGGGTTGGTAAGGTCCAGATTCTTGACCAGTCACAAAAAGGAATTAGTCCTCCAGCTGCAGCGTGATTCTGTTGTCAGGTCTCTTCTCCTATGCCATTAAAAGAAACTACTCTTTCTGGACAACTAGTATACAACTGTCAAGCTCAAGAACTGTCAAGTTCAGGATTACTCATAAAGTAACCCCAAGGATGGAACCATCCATTTCTCCAGAATGGTATATACTAACCTTTTCTCAGAAACGGAAACAGAAAAGCAGAAATAGGCAAAACTTGGAGGTCTAGGACCTCCATATTCAGGCTACATGCTAGCACATCTTCCACAGACATAGGTTTCTATTGTAATCCACCTTTGTTTGAGCTGGGGGGGTTTTGGGTGGGGGGGCTGGCAGCAGGTGGGAGAGAGGTGTGAATAGGGAGAATAATCCTTCCCCTCCTTTCCAAACTTAAGTTTTGAAATCCAAGGGAGAGTGTCAAAAAAGATCTCAAAGGGTGGTCCATTTCATCTCACACTTGCAGGTCATAGAGAGGGCAGTAGTCCCCCCAAAAGTCTATCCACCTAAGCCTTAGTTAATTAGTCACCAGGAAGCAGCCTCGGGCACTGGGGAACATTTGGAGGACTTCTATATCTAATCTTCAAAAGGTAAGGGTACAAGTCCCTTAGTAAGTATCAAGTATATAGAAGGAAATGACAAACCACTCCAGTGTCTTTGCCAAGAAAACCCCACATGGGGTCACAAAGAGTTGGACATGACTGAAAAACAACTAAACATTATAGTATAAAGATATGACATCACTAAGTTCAGTGACTTGAAGGAGCTCTCTCTCTCATACACATACAGCTCCACAGAGTTAATATATAAAAACAGAGCAAACATTTTACTTCTTTCTCCTCAGTCATCCTCCTTCTTCATACCCTGAGACCTTTGACTCTTTCATTTCCTTCATCTCTTTGTATACAGTCTGTTCCTATATCTAATCTTTCTTCCTTTGAATAGGATTGCAAGATGTAGATCTGTCTGGGCTTTAGGGATCATTGATCCAACCTCTTGTTTTACAAATTAGGAAACCAAGGCTAAAAACTGAACCTGAGTCTAGCTCCATGGGAGGCACGCCTTCCTAACCAAGGTCCAGGCTTTGCAATTTTATCAAGTTGATTGGGGAGCACAAGACTGATTAGAAGCTCTCCTGATCAACCCTGTTACACACTTAATCTCAAACTAGAGGGTAAACTCAAGAAAAATAACCTTGTGTTTTGCTTGTTCTATAATTCCACATCACCTACCATAATGAATTTAATTGAATTACGATCATAAAATTTGGGGTCAGAAATCACCTTGGAAATCATTGGTTTAGATTAAATTAGAGACATTCCTTTAAGAGTTTCTCCTTGAGAAATGGTTCAACCCAGTCTACACTTTATTCATTCTTGCTCACTGAAAGATCACTTCATTCCAACTTTCTGATGAAGATGGAAATGTATCTTGTTATTCATACTACTTGAAACCTATGAAATATGGGACATGTTCCAAACCTTTCCATTGACTCAGTTTCCAGTACTGTGCAAGTCTCTTAACTCTCTAAGCTGTCATATTTCTGTAACATAAATGTAATGCCACATGACAGGCCACCTCCCCACCTTCAGCTGAGAGTTAATAAGATAATGATTGTAAAGCTCTTTAAGCTCATCAAAAGAATGGTGACAGGTAGTGTAAAAATTATGCAACTAATCATAGTCAAAGTACGGGCTGAAAATAGACCTGTGGAGTGATGAAAGGATGCCTTAGGGAGAAGAGCTAATGCTTATATGCCCTGCAGGGCCTGGCTTCCTTTTTTTTTACCTGTAATTTCCTTTTGTTTGAATTGGCTTCTGAAATCATGAAAGGTGTTTAGATCAGTTCTGGAAGGGAGGAAAAACGGGTGATATACGATAAAGGGGAGATCACTCAACCAAAATTCAGGTTAACTCCAGTTAGCAGAGGTGCTACTACAGCAACCCTTTGCACCAAAAGAGGAACGGAGAAACAGCTCTGTACACTTGACTATCTGTGTTCTGAATAAGAAGAATAGGTTTGAGTAATTGTATGACAGGATGATAATCACTTGTGTATTCAGATAGAGTAGAGAATGAAGGTTGATCAGGTTCGCTTGCTGTGGCAATGCATATAGTCATTTTGTGTGTACATTGCCCCCTAAAGGTAGAGCTTACAAAGGCTTAAGATGTGACAAAAGAACTTTAACCCCTATGCTATGTAATAGGGGCACATTTGAGAAAAGGATTATCTTTCCCATGAAGCTCCAGGTCTCAAAGATGGGCTTTATAGAAGTTCCCAACATTCCACTTGCCACAAGACTATGAGTCTATGGAAGAGTGAATATCATGAAACATTGACTCTGATGATAAAAGGCGAGGAAAAAGAAGCAGCGTCAGAATATCGAAAGCAAAATAGAAGATTTGGAACAGCTGATGTAGGGAATGCAATTAATGAATGAAGAATAAATGAACTGCCTTGCTGTAGCAAGGGCCCAAATGATATTAGGTAATATACATTTGTAGTGGAATCAGTTGTCATTGTAGTATGACATCCTCTAGCATTCTTCAGCCACATCCATAAATAGATGCAGAGGAGAGAGAGGGTGGGAGTAGTCCAGGTTTGGATTTTATACTATAGTGCAGCAATCATCAAAACTATTTAGTACTGACAAAAAAACAGAAAAGTAGATCGGGGGAACAAAGTAGATAAGGAAGAGAGAATCTGACACAATTGAACTCAATAATTCGATGTCCAATCAACCTAAGAACGTAACTTACTTGGGAAAGAATGCCCTTTTTTGGTAAGAATTTCTGAGAAGCCCAGAAAAGTCTGGCAAAAATTAAATTTAGATCAATATTTTAAACCATACACACAAGCTCAAAATGAACCTGAAAAATAAAAATTTTAACATAAAAACTTAGGAGAGAATCAGATAAGGTACCTTTTACAACCATAGCTAGGGGGAGAATTATTAATAAACAAGAGATGAGGCAATCACAGATAATAAAATAGATCATTTTGATTATATGAAGTTGAAATGCCTTTGCAAAAGCAAAACTGAAGCACCTAGGATTTAAAAAAAAGCTAATTGGGAAAAAATATTTTTGACAAAGATATCTGAAAAGAGCTTGTTAACTCAACATATAGAAAACTAATAGAAATTTATGATACCAAGTCATTCTCAGTAGATAAGTAGTCAGAGAATATGAATGTGATTCTCAAAAACTGCAATGAACAAGCTTTGAATAGTAATCTACTAACAATTTTTGATTGCTTTGAATCATAAATTAAATCAAGAAAACTCTGAGATTTTACTTCACTTCCAATTAATTGGAAAAGATTACAAAAAAGATGAAAATAGTCATGTTTGAAGGGATTGCAGAAAGAACAACATATATACTGTTGGACTTGTGAACTGGTCCAATCAATCTGGAAAACAATTTGTCATTGTGCTAGGAAACTGACTAAAATATCCTGTACTATTTAACTTAGAGATCCTACTACGGGGTACATACCTCAAGGAAATCAAAAATAGAAAGAAATGTCCCAAATGCATGAAATATTCTTAGTAGAATTTTTAAGCTTATTTCTTAACAAAAATGGAAGCAAAGTAGATTCCCTCTACTTGGGAAATAGCTAAATAAGTTGTGGTCCCAGGATGTAATGGAAGATTACTTTGTTGAAAGAAATAATGACTATGAATATGGGGAAACATGGAACAATACGTGAAATGATGCAAAATGGGGTAAACAGAAGCAGGAAAAAAATATACAAAATGATAATAATAGCAACAAAAATCAAAACTAATTACTGTGAAATTTTAATAACCAAATCTGGTTCAAAAGAAGGAATATGAGGCTATACTTCCTTCCCTTCTTGACAGAGTTGGAGGACTACGGGTAAAATCAATGTGTTAGTTTTGTTAGACTGCTTTTCCCCTCTTTTTAATCTTTAAAAAAAATTTTGTTATAAAGAGTGGGATAATGAGAGATATATTGGAAATGTACATGACATAAAAATAAAATTTTCTAATTAGTCTTCTGTCTTTGTAATTTTTTGAATGGAAGAAAACACCAGTTATAATACATTTCCATTTATGTCCTGTCCCCCCTACTAGATAGTAATTTAGTGTCTTATACATCTGTGTATTTACTCCAGTGCCTGGCACAATGGGAAACACCAGTTTCTAAAAAAGATTTCAAATTGCCCCAGAAAATAAGAGAAAGAAGGAAGATAGGTCAACACCCAAACTGTAGAACCCCTGACAATTACTTCTAATCAAACTAGGTCACATGCTTTTAATCATAAGACTTCCTGCTAAAATTCAAACTTAATCCTAATCTATTGCATACTTTGCCATTGGAAGGAATGAGTACTGAAATAAGAAGATTTGACCCTAAAGTTGCTTTCTCAGTATATTATACATGACTTGTTTGGGGAAGGCATCTTTTAATCAGTCTTAATCTATATCTATCATAGATAGTTCTTCAATCCCAAAACCCACTGAAGGACATCACTGATAGGAACTAGGTATGAGGTGAATATTATTCAGTACCATCATTCACAGAGATGGGATGTCAGGTTTTAACTATGACATTTTCGGGGGATAGTGGAGCTGAGGATATAGCTATAAGTTATTAGTTGCTGATGATGATATTATCCAAGAAAAGTAGAAATCTAAGAATATGTCATGATGATGGATGAACTGAGATTCCAATTCAAGTCTACTGACTCCAAATCCAGTGTTGCCTGTTGTGTTCTTTTTTCATAAGGGACCCTGCCTACTTTGATGGGAATAATAAAAATGATATAAAAGTAACAATCCCTGAACTGTACAGTTATAAATGTTTTTAATTGTGTAATTATGATCCATTTATAAACGTACACATTTACAAGTGAATAACACAACTGAAAGGGACCAAAAACCTACAAATGAATGAAAGGATGAACATGAAAAGTGTTTAAGTGCCTATTTTGTGCCAGACACTGCTAGCCTCTGGTGATCCAAATATGAAAGTGAGACAGACTCACCTTAAGATGAATAAGGTCTACTTCCTCCCTTTTCATTTTGAGTGGCAGAGAATTCATTTCTCATTTGAGTGTAACTTCCTTGAGTTCAGGGACTGTTTTTTGCCTTTATATTCTCAGCACTTTGTACAATAGCTTACACACAGTAAGTCCTTAATAAATGCTTGTTGACTGAGGGGCTTTAAGAAAACAGGCACAGTAATGTATTGTCTGCCTTGAAAGAAAAATAGTTTTCCAAATGAGGGAAATAATGATCCCCATTGCACCATGATCTGGTCAGAAAACATCTCCAGTATTGTTTTCAGTGCTGGGCCCCATATTTGAAGAAGGATATTGATAAACTTGAGTATAGCCAGAAGGGGGCAAATATGATAGTAAGGAGACCAGAGACAATGACATATGAAAATCAATTAAAGGAAATAGAGATGTTTAGCCTGTCAAAGAGAAGACATAGGAGAGAATACAATAATTGTCTTCAAATATTTGAAGGTCTGCCACACAGAGGAGACATTAGACTTCTTCTCAGCCCCAGGGTTCCTAGAATAACACAGCATTCAACTCCCCAAGAAAAAAGCAACAAGACTTAAGAGTATTCAGAATAGGACCAAACCCAGCCCAGACATTTCATTCATTCATTCACAAGTGCATAGAGCCTGTCCGTAAGACTAAAGCTAACATCAGGAAGCAAGGCTGAAAGAATGAACAAACAAGCCAAAAATCATCCCATTACAAAAAGCTATTAAGATGATAGCAACACTCAAGGTACTCAAGAGAGTGACTCCAAACATCACAATCAAAATTTTAAAGAAAACCACATTTTGGGCACATGTTCAACTAGAATTCCTGGAACAGATAAAGCAAACTTTTTTTAAGGAATTTAAAAAGGTGTTTATACATGTATATATATATATATATATATATATATATATATATATATATATATATATATATATATATAGAGAGAGAGAGAGAGAGAGAGAGAGAGAGAGAGGGAAAATGGAAAAGGAATAAAAGTGATTAAAGGAAAAATCAGAGAAAAACTGAAAGCTATGGAGGAAAGAATTAGAAAGAAAATTAATAGATTGGCATAAGAGGTACGAGCACCAGACTCCTTGAAAATGGGACAAAAGAATTTAACAACTCCATAAGGTAACAAGAAATATAAAAAAAAAAAGTCAAAAGATTAAGATATTTCATATCAAAATGATTTACCTGGAAAACTGAATGAGGAAAGATAATTAGGAATCATTGGACTATCTGAATACTATAACCAAAAAAAAAAGTGCTGAGGCATCATATTTCTAGAAATCATAAGGGGAAAGATGGCAAAGTTAAAATAGAAACTACTGATATCCTGAAAGAAATACTAAAATAAAAACTCCCAGGAATGTTTTAACCAAAATCCAGAACTTCAAAGTTAAAAGAAAAAATATTGCAAGTAGCCATTAAAAAAAATTCAAGTACTGAGGAGCCATCATCAGTACCACACATGGTTTAACTGCCATTATTTTATAAAAGGGCAGAGAATTTGGAATACTGTATTCCACAAGGTAAAGCATATAAGCTACTTATTCAGATAAACTGAGTAAAATCTATGGGAGGAAAAAATATAGTTTTAATGAAATAAAAAATTTCCAAACATTCTGATGAAAAGACCAAAGCTGTATAGAAACTTTAAAATGCAAACACAGAAGTTAAAAGAAACATAAAACAGATAAATATGAGTGAGCAGGCATAAGGGATGAAACAAGGATGAAATGTTTATATTTTAATATTAAATTCTAATAATTATATTCTAATATCTAACACGTCCTTTCATCATCAACAAGCATCATAAAGTGAATCTAATAATAAGTCAAATGACATAGGAATAATTTTTATTATGCTTCTATTATCTTAAAAGAAGAAAGGAGATAGGAAAAGAGATAAGCTGAAAATGGGGAGATGAGAGATGATAGGTGGGGAAAATTATCTCAGATAGTTGGGGTACACAAATAGAAACTATGCAGACAAGGTGAAAGTGTAGGGAGACACTTAAGCCCCACTTTCATCTAAACTGTTTGAAGGAGGGTAGAATATACATAAAAATACCTAGATACAGAAACATATTTCACTTAAAAGAAAACTAAGACAGAAAGGGGAGAAGGGAGAGTAGGTCAAGAGAAGGATTAGTCCTAAGCAAAACAAATTCTAACCATGGAGGTTAAATCATGAAGAAGGGTTTTAAAGTAAAGAAAGAATAAGAACGTGTGATTAGGTAGAGGAATGGAGAAGGGGAGTACAAACAAATTAAATCAAAACTAGAGGCTAGTGATGAGCTCATTTCTCTCTCAGTGACCACTTCTTTACAAAAAGAGGAGAGGGAAACTTGAACAATGATTCAGAGGACTTATGATGAAATATGTTATCCACCTCCTGACAGACGGATATTGATCTCAGTTTGCAAATTGAGACATATTTTTTTTTTGTTTACTGGGGAGAATTTTTTTGCTTAAATTTGCACATTTGTTATAGAGATTTTTGGATTTTTTTCTTTCTTTTCATATGATGAGGGAAAGTGGGATACAAGTTGGATTTCTGTTAATTGGAAAAATAAAATTATCTTTAAAAAGAAGGTATAGATTGAGTGTAAACAATAGTAGTAGAAAAACAGTTAACTGCGAAAATATTTGTTTCTCTGATAAAGATTTCATTTCCAAGTTATATAAGAAACTAAATCAAATTTATAAGACTAAAAGTAATTCCCTCAATTGATAAGCCAAATCCCATCTCAAAGGATGTGAACAGGCAATTTTCAAAGGAAGAAATTCAAGATATCAACAAGCATATGAAAAAAATGATCCAGGTCATTATTAATTAGAGAAATTCAAGTTAAAGCAACTCTGCATTTCCATCTCATAGAGAGGAAACTGACAAATGTTGGAAGGGCTGTAGGAAAATGGACATCCTAATATACTTTTGGAAGCACTGTGAAATGGTTCAGCCATTCTGGGAAGAAATTTGCAGCTATGCCCCACAAATTATTAAACTGGATATGTCTTCACATAGTCATACCACTACTAGAACGATAGCACAAAGAGATCAACGGAGGAGGAAAAGGACCCATAAGTATAAACAAGTTATATAGCAGCTGTTTTTGTAGTGACAAAGAACTGAGAATCAAGGAGGTTCTATCAATCATGGAATGGCTGAATAGACAATCCTACATGAATAGGATGGAACACCATTACACCATTAGAACTCTGATCAAGGCAATGACTAGCCATGATTCCAGAAGATCATTGATGAAGAATACTACCCACCTCTAGAGGGAGAGTCGATGGACTCAAGATGTAGAAGGAGGCTTATGTTTCTGGGTGTGGCCATTGCATGAACTGAGGTTTTTTTGGCTCTGCATATTTCCTATATGAATTTTTTTTCTTTTTTCCAGTTAGGAGGAAAAAATATATGCCTGTTAATTGAAAACAAAACAATAAATTATAAAACTAAGTACAAGGTGGGGAGGGGGGGGCTATGGTTACATAGCAATTTGTCTAAAGGCAAAAAAAATACAGGAGTGTTAATAGACTGCAAGCTCAATATGGAGCAACAATATGACATGACTGACAAAAATTCAGATTCAGAAATGATCATCCCTAAATTCTCTGCTCAGGTCAGACAACATCTAGAATGTTCAATTCCAGATGCTACAGTTAAGGAAGGATGTTAATTTTTAAAAAGCATATAGAGGACAACAAAGATGTGAGAAGGGTCTTGGTTCCATGTAGTGTAAGAATGACATTAAGAAAACACAAAATAAGAGAAAACTCAAGGAGACATGATAGCTGTTCAAGTACTCAAATAGTTGTTTTGGGTAAATAAGATTTGTTCTTTTTGGCATCAATTATGAACTAAAATATGATGGTTGGAAAGTATAAAAAGATCATTTTACACTTGATGTCAAAAAAAACAAATTTCTCATATAGGGAATGTGAGTCTGTGTGCGTGTGTGTTTTCTGCCCATGTAGGTTATACATATGCCCACATAGGTCTATCTAAATGTAGTTCATTGGGTAGTATGAATAGATATCTTCCCCATCTCTCTCCAAGGGAGACTTTAATTCCTGCCAAGAGGAGGGTTAAACATTGATGACAAGAATCCTGGGCTAGAATTATATTTCTCTGCCCTTTTAAATATTGCTAGTCTAGGGGAAACTTTTTTAGTTTTAAACTGCTTTTCTTAGTTTTTATACCTTAAAAGGGAAGGACTCCCATAAGCTATATCTGAAGGTTTGGTTCCTTTCCCATCAAATGCTGAGGAAGTAACTCAAGACCATCACAAACAGGAAATCTCTGATGTGCCCATTTAAACAAATTGAGAAAACAGAGAAGTTGTACACAGGGTCAATACACAGAGTGAATGAATTTCCACTGAGGCTGCGATGAGGGACGGACAGAGGCAGAGACACAGACACAGAGAGAGTCCCCTTTCCCCCAAAAGGAAATTCCCTTAAGTCTCTAGTTAAAAATAAGTACACGCTTGAGGCCCCAGCTCACTACCCGTCAGTTTTGTCCCTAAGTCTTTCTTTCTCTTGCCCCAAGGACCTTTCCCTAAAGAGAGTTTGGAAATGTGTGTCTTCTCCTGTGTCTGGAACCAGAAAGAGTAAAACTCGGCCCCTCTTAACAGGGAAAAGGTGTCAAATAGTCATCGTCTTCACCAATCAGAAAGTCTTATGCAAATCCTCCAACTTGAACTCTGGGTTAAACTAACAATTGGAACTTCCACAAAGGGAAAAGGAACTCATGGAAGAGGCAGTGGGGTTCCTCCTCACGGGGGCTCTTCAAGTCCGGATGAACACTTCTCAGGGGGAATGTATTCCCTTCCTAGTAATGGCAGAATCAAACTTGAGGCCAGTCAGAGGACTTCAGGGGGCCGTAGGGTTGCCACGGCGCATGCTCCTATTTGCCATGTGACCCGCGGCAACCGACCATCGGGGTCTGTCTTTAGTCTAACCTGTCACGTGACCCGCGGTAACCAACCATCGGGGGTCTGTCTTTAGTCTAACCTGTCACGTGACCCGCGATAACCAACCATCAGGGTCTGTCTTTAGTCTATCCTCTCACGTGACCCGCGGTAACCAATCACCATCAGTCGGTCTCTGGTCTAGCCTATCTCAACCAGAAGAAGTTTACAAATCCTGCGGGTCTTACACAGAATGTGGTTATTTTTCAGCAGCGATAGAGGGATCCATTGGACTGTGGTTATTTTTATTCTTTTTGAACTTTCCCTTTTATTGAGATATAATGAAGATTAATTAACGAGTAACTTCAAAATTATATTTCTCCTTATTATATATTTCTGTTTGCCTTTGGCCACTCTTCCTGACTTTTGCAGGATTTTTAGATGTAGAATTCCACCTTTTTAGTACAGTTCAGTGCAGTCTTTTTTTTTTTTTAGTTGTATCCAACTCTTCATGACTCTGGGATTTTCTTGGCAAAGATACTGGAGTAGTTTGCCATTTCCTTTTCGAGCTCATTTTACAGATGAGGAAACTGAGGCAGACAGTGTTGAGTGACTTGTCCAGGGTCACATAGCTTGTAATTGTCTGAGGCCAGATTTTAATTCAGAAAGATGAATTTTCCTGACTTCAGGCCTGGCACTCTATCCACTGTGCCCCCTAGCTGCAATTCAACACACATTTAACTTAGGAATACTCAAGTGTTCCTTCAGAAGTAAATTATCTAGTGCTTACTATAAGTGAGCTCTGTACTAAATAGTGCAAAGGATGTGAAAATGATTATCAGTCATGGATCTTTCCTTTAAAAAACTTAATAGACTAGTTGAATCAATGAGACATGTACCGAAATTACTATATATTCTGAGGTCCAGAGTTTTCCAAAGACTCTGGGCTCACACAGATAGGGTTTGGTCCTGGTCGCTTGACATTCAAAGGCTCTTTTTCTGTCTTTGGTTCATGCCCTCACTCCAAAGTGTTACTCTGGGAAATTCTATAATTTAAATTTATGAATATCTCAGGCTTTACCAAATATAGCCTACCCACTCCTGCACAAATGTTCAGTGTAAATTAAGAATCTTAAGAATAGATTCTGGAGAACAATTTGGAACTATGCCCAAAGGGCTATAAAACTGTATGTACCTTTTTATCCAGCAATAGCATTGCTAGGTTTATATCCCAATGAAATTTTTTTTTAAAAAAAGGGAAAAGGACCTACTTATCCCCAAAAAAATATTTATAGCAGCTTTTTTTTTATAGTGGTGAAGAATTGGGAAATAGCTGAACAAGTTGTGGCATGTGATTGTAATGAAATATTATTGTGCTATGAGAAATGATAAGCAGGATAATTTCAGAAAAACCTGGAAAGATTTGCATGAACTGATACAAAGTGAAGTGAGCAGACTTTGTGCACAGTAACACCAATATTGTTTGATGAAGAATTGTGAATGATTTAGTTATTCTAGGCAATACAATGATGCAAGATAATCCCAAAGAACTCATGATGAAAAATGCCAACTGCCCCCAGAGAAAGAACTAAGTTGTCTGAATACAGACCGTAGTCTACTATCTTTTCCTTTCTTTCTTCATTCCTTTCTCCCTTCTTCCTTTCTTCCATTCTTTCTTTTTTATCTTTGAGTCTTCTTGCACAAAATAACTAATATGGAAATGTTTTGCATGATTACTACACAGGTGTAACCTGTATCAGATTGCTTGCCATTCAGGAAGGGGGAAAGAAAGAAAAGGGAGGGATAGAATTCGGAACTCAAAACTAAAAAAAATGTTAAAAGATTATTTTTCCATGTGATTGGCAGAAAATAGAATATCATTTAAAAAATAATAAAGTAGGACCAATCAAAGAGAGAAAAAGCCTCAAATATAGAACACCCTTTATTTTAGCAACAGCAAAATAGGGGCAAAGAACCCATGGAGCCTATGAACAAATTCAGAAACATAAAATGCTAAGTCCATTAGACTCCCAATAGAAGTAAAAATATTTTGGGAAACTGCTGAATAAACACTCCCCATTCACCTCAGATCTACATAGCATGAGTGAGTGGAATAGGTTTAGTGAAGACTTCTCAGATTGTAATTCTTCTCCCAGGGGTGAGGTAAGACTGAGAGGCTCAAAGTTACAATATTTTTAGAGTGGAATAATTCCATACAAGGATATAAAACTGTGTAGTACATTAGGGTCTCAATGATTGGATGAAACTTACATAATTCTTCGATGTCTTCATTTCGAAAGGGATTGGCTAGATTTGACGTCTAAAATGTAAGACCATATTCTCAGCTAATGAGGATAATGGTCAGTGGGGAGAGAGGGACTTGCATCAGGGTCTCTAGATATCATTGCTTCTCCTTTGTCTTCAGCTTTTCCTGCTCCAGGTGAACTGGTACAGGAACTGCCCTGCTTCTCGAGAATCGAATAAATAAATTTTCTGTCATCATTTTGAGAGGCCTCTGAGTAATTATTTAAGTAGGGATCTGAGCCACCCCACCCAATGAGCAATTCACAAAAAGAAAAGTGTTGACAAATTTCTGTCATCCTGTCCTGTCCCCTACCCCCAAACACAGCTTGACTTTAATCCTCATTTAGGGCAGTTCTCTGTGGATGGTCCCCTTCTCACTTAAGAAGCACATTGCCAAAGAAATCTCCAAGGTGGTCTATGTTCTTGAAGTCAAAAACTCTTGGTGACTCTTGAACTGGCAAGGCAAGTCCATTCTCAGCACCAATAGACTTTGACCCTTGCTCAGATAAAGAAATTAGATGAAATAAAGTAGAATGAAATTAGAGATCTAGAAACCCTTCTGAAAAGAGTATAAACCTTTGGTTTTCAATTGTCAGTCATCTTGGAGGTAGCACAAGTCACTGGAGACCAATCAGAGGGGCTTCCTATGACCTTTCAGCAATAGGCTAAACTATCTGACTTCTTCCATGGGAAATAACCTTCCAACATAGATCTATGGCCTGTAATCTCATCAAATTAATCAGAAAAACAAAATTACTCAGAGGCTTCTTGAATCATATCCATTACAGCTATAAAAGATTAATATAATAAATGGCATAAGTGAGGTATGGAAACTCAGAGTAAGGATAATTTGCTTAATATAAATACAAACTCATATGTGGATATACCACAGAAAGAAATTAGTGCATTACAATGAATAGAGTAGAAGGGAATTCTATATACTCTGACAAGAGGTACCAAATATACTTGGAGTTGATTAAAGTAAGGTAGGCTCTAGAGAGAACTAATACATAGCAAAGACATGGGTATATATACAAGAATACTGCTCTCTGTAAAGAGCAATAGACTCAGTTGGTAAAAGGCAAATGATTGGTCTAGTGAGATTAACTTAGTAAAATATGAAGACTCTGGAAATTTGATTGTACAGATTTGTGTCATGAAGAGGGAAACGTAGGTCTTTTTGACCTAAAACATGGAAGGTGTTGGTGACTAGAGGAAAAAATAGTATGAGAAACCGTAAGAACTTCAGGTGCACAAGGTCCTGAGTTCTTGAAGTCTATTTATCTCTGATAAATTCTGTCTTGCTGGGAAGGTTTAAAGTATGCACATATATATTTATATATATTTGATTTGTCACCTGAGGACCTATCTAGCTAAGAGATTTCTGGAGCACACTTTGAAAACTTCTGATATAGATAATAGACATATTATAGAATATAGAATATAGAATAGACATAGAATGATTATTCTTTTCATTTTCTTTTGTTTTTAACATAATCATCTACTCTTCTGATTCGTATTGGGAATAATTAATTTAAAGAGTCACCACGACAGAGATTCTTAATATTTTTTTTGTATTATGATCCCTTTTTGTAGTCAGATGAAATATACAGACTTCTCAGAATAGTGTTTTTAAATACTTAAAGTATATAGAATTACAAAGGAAACTGGTTATGCTGAAATACAATTTTTGTTGTTGTTTAGGCACATTTAACTCTTCCTGCCCCCTTTTGAGGTTTTCTGGGCAGAAATAATTGGATGGTTTGCCATTCCCGTCTCCAGTTCATTTTACAGATGAGGAAACTGAGACAAACAGGGATAAGTGACTTGCCCAGGATCACACAGCTAGTAAGTATCTAAGGCTGGATTTGAACTCAGGTCTTCCTGACTCCAAGCCTGGTGCTCTATCCACTGCAACACCTAGCTATCTATACAATTATGAAAACATTAAAAAACAAATTCACCAACACCAAGTTAAGAATTCCTGACCTAAAAGAATCTACACAGAACTTGGTTGTGCTGTATAAGTAAATTGTTTAATTTTTTTAATGGAAATAATTGGAGATTTCAGGAAGCTTCCATTTATTTTTAACTTGCTCCTTTGTCATAGAAATGATTTTATCAGTGGGGAACTGCATTAAAAAAATGTACTACCATCTGCTTTGCTTCTGTATCTTAAGGACCATGAGACCTTACCATCTGACTTAGAGGTAAAGTTTTCCATATGTGTTGTCTTTACCATTAGAGTATAAGCTCCTTGAGAACAGGGCCAGTCTTGCTTGTCTATTTGTATCTCCAGTACTTAGCATAGTCCTTTATATATAATAAGTACTTAATAAATGGGGGCCATTTCCAGTCATCCTAATCTATACCTGGCCACTGGACCCAGATGCACAATCTGCCTTCACTTAAATCCAGTTCACTTATAAGTCATGGCATCTTCTTCCTGATATCATGGTCCTCTTTGAGAACAAAGGATAAATAACAACTTAATAAATGCTTATTTTATTCATTAATTTATTCAAGTGGTTCTATAAAGAGAAAAAAAGTAGAAGCCTCTTAACTATGCCTCTTCTAGGTCTAGCCTTAGGTGTCTCCAGTAGGCATTTGATCATTTGCCCTTTGACCCAAGGTATAATCTTCAATTTAAAATCAACAGGGAAATTGAACATGTACTGCTGACCTAGAACTAGGCACTGTGTAGCATAAAGGAAGCTACAATAGTTTGTGATCAAGTTAGGATCATAAGAAATATGATAGGATACTGGATCACACAACAATAAAAGAAATGTCAAAAAATAGATTAAGATATTGCAAGAGCAAAACCAAGGTGACAGAGTACAAACAAAAATCCACCTGAACTCTTCCAATATTTCCCTCCAAAAAACTTTAAAATAAAACCTCAAATCAAATTTTGTAATGGCAGGGGTCACAAAAGGTAAGAGAAAGATATTTTTTTCCAGCTTAAGACAATTTAGGTGGTCAGCAGGAGAGGTCTGTGATACCAAGGTAGGGACTGGCTCAGAGCACAGACTACCATAGCACCAGCAATGGGATTTGAAGGTACCTGCAGCAGTAGCAGCAATAACAGCATCTTTGGGAGCTCTTAGCCCTGAGACAGAAAAGGGATCTGAAAACTGTTCAAAAAGAGATTACAGGGGAGCTTTTTCTGGTACCAATTGGCAGCTCTATTGCCTATATAAAGGTCTGGGTCACAGTTCAAGGTTGGAAAGGAGCACTTGTGGTCAGTTACAAAGGAACCGGGGCCCTGGTAGCAATTCTAAGGGAAAGAGGAGCAAAAGTGCCTGTGGCTACAGAAGAGCAGGGGACTTGGTTAAAATTCAAGGATCAGAAAGAGCACTAGTGCTTATGGCTTTGGAGGACCAGAGGCCCTTCCTAGGAAAAGACCAGATCACAGATCAGGAGAACAGAGACCACACCTCTCCCCATATCCCACCACAGTGGAAATACAGAAAACTTGCAGACCCTTAGAACTAGATTTGAAAAGAACAGAACTAAAAAAACATGAACAGAGCCCAACTTTAGCATAAGTTCAAAGTCAAGAAATAGACTGGATAATGAGCAAACAACCAAAAAAGAATTTGAACATAAAAACTATGACAGTAATAGGAACCACCAAGGCATAAACTTAAAACAATAAAGTAAAAGAAGCTATGAAGAAAGCCTCAAAGAAAAGTGCTAATTGGACCTAAATCTAAAAAGAACTCCTGGAAGAGCTTTTTGGGTTTTTTTCCTTAAAGAAATAAGACTGTTCCCGTTGATAAATGGTCAAAGGATATGAACAGGCAGTTTTCAGAGGAAGAAATTAAAGATGTCTATAGTCATGAAAAAATGTTCTAAATCACTACTAATTAGAGAGATGCAAATCAAAACAACTCTGAGGTACCACATCACACCTATCAGATTGGCTAACATGACAGAACAGGAAGATGATAAGTGTTGGAGAGGATGTGGGAGAGTTGGAACACTAATTCATTGTTGGTGGAGCTGTGAGCTGATCCAGCCATTCTGGAGAGCAATTTGGAACTATGCCCAAAGGACAACAAAAATATGCATACTCTTTGACCCAGCAATACCTCTTCTAGGATTGTATCCCCAAGGGATCATAAAAATGGGAAAGGGTCTCACATGTACAAAAATATTTATAGCAGTTCTCTTTGTGGTGGCCAAAAACTGGAAATCAAGGGGATGCCCATCAATTGGGGAATGGCTGAATAAATTGTGGTATATGAATGTAATGGAATAGTACTGTGCTATAAGAAATGATGAGCAGGAAGACTTCAGAGAGGCCTGAAAGACTTATATGATCTGATGCTGAGCATAAGGAGCAGAACCAGGAGAATTTTGTGCACAGCAATGACCATAGTGTGCATGAGTTTTTTCTGGTAGACTTGGAACTTCATTGAAATGCAAGTACTTAAAAAAATTATGAATGGTCTTTTAAGGCAAAATGCTTTCCACAGGCAGAGAAAGAGAAAGAACTATGGAATTCAATCACAGGACATAGCAGATCATTTTCTTTTGTATTATGTTTTGGTTTGTTATATGATTTCTCCCATTCATTTTAATTCTTCTATACAATATGACTATTGTGAAAATGGGTTTAATAGAAATGTATATATAGAACCCATATAAAATTGTATGCCAACTCAGGGAGGGAGGGAGGGGAAAAAATCTAAGTTATATCATAATAATTATGGAACACTGAAAATAAATAAAATTTAAAAAAAAATATGGTCAGACAGCTGTACCTGTCTGTTGTCAGGCAAAGGAAGCCATGTCTGTTGACTTTTAATTTCTCTGTATTTTTTTCAAGGTTCAGGGTGCTGACTCCCCTGAACTAGGTGAATGAGATATGTGCTTGGTAAAAGAATTAATACATGTGCTTGATTAAAATGATTGTTAACCCCTCAAAAAATAAAAAAAAAGAAAAAAGAAATAAGACTGATAGAGGAAAAATTGGGAACAGAATGAGAGTGATACAAGAAAATTATGAAAAGATAATCAACAGCTTGTTAAAAGAAGCACAAAAAATACTAAAGAAAATAACACCTTAAAAAATAGAATTGGCCTAACACTAAAAGAGGCTCACAAATTCACTGAAGAAAAGAATTCCTTAAAAAATAAGTCAAATGGTAAAAGATGTAGAAAACTTAATGAATAAAATAATTCCCTAAAAGTTAGAATAGGGCAAGTGGATAGTAGTGGCTTCAGGAGACATCAAGAACAGTAAAACAGTCAAAAGAATGAAAAAAAAATAGAAGAAAATGTGAAATATTTAATTTTTTTAAAATGACCGATTTTCAAAATAGTTCAAGGAGAGATAATTTAAGAATCATTGGACTACCTGAAAGCTATGATTGAAAAATAGAGCCTAGATATCATATATCAAAAAATTATAAAGGAAAATTGCATTGATATCTTAGATCCAGAGGATAAAATGGACATTAAAAGCATCTACCAGTCACTTCCTTAAAGATATACCAAAATGAAAACTCCCAGGAAAATTAAAGCCAAATTGCAGAACTCCCAGGTCAAGGAGAAAATATTGTAGGCAGACAGAAAGAAACAACTCAGATGTCATAGAGCCACAGTCAGGATCATACAAGATGTAGCAACCTCTATGTTAAAGGAATGGAGGACTTGGAATATGATATTCCAGAAGGCAAAGAAGCCAAGATTACAAGCAAAAATAACCTACTCAGCAAAACTGAGTTTATGCTTTCAGGTGGGTGTTGGGGGTGGGGAAGAGGAATGGATACTTAATGAAATACAGAACTTTCAAGCATTCCTGATGAAAACAGCAGAGCTGAATAGAAAATCTAACATTCAAACACAACTTGAGAGAAGCAAAAAAGATTAACACAAAACCACAATCATAAGAGACTGAATAAAATTATACTGTTTATGTTCCTACATGGGAAGATGATTCATGTAACTCCTAAAAATAGTATTATTAGGGCAGTTAGAAGCAGTCAACATAGAGGGCATGAGTATGAGTGAATTATGGGGGGGATTAAGAGGTGAGAAAGAGGGATGCACTTGGAGAAGAGGAAAGGGAGACGTAAAATGGGGAAATTTTTCTCACATGAGTCACGCAAGGAAGAGTTTTTATAATGGAGATAGAAATGGAAGGTTGGCAGGCAAAATTTGAACCTCACTCTCTTCAGAACTGATTCAAAGAAGGAAGAATATAGATATTCACACTCAATTGGGAATAGAAATCTCTACTACCCAAGAGGGAAATAGGAGGGAAAGGAGATGAGTGGATTAAAGGAAACAGTGGTCAGAGGTGAAACAGACTTTGAAGAGAGACAAGGTGAAAGAAAGAGAAGGATGAGCAGAAGAAAAAAGGATGGAGGCAAATACAGTTAGTAATCATAACTGTGAATGTGAATGGGATAAGCTCACTACTAAAACAGAAGCATACAGCAGAATAGACTAGAAAGCAGAAACCAACAATATGTTGTTTACAAGACACACACAGAGTTAAAATAAAGGGCTAAAGCAGAATCTAATATGCTTTAGCTGAAGTTAAAAAGGCAAGGGGTAGTACTCATGATCTCAGATAAGCAAAAACAGATCAAAGTAAAAGAGATAATTAGAAAAACTACATTTTGCAAAAGGTAACATAGACGATGAAGAAATACCAGAGGATTTTACAAGTTTCTCTGACAGAGACCTCATTTCTCAAATATTTAGAGAACTGAGTCAAATTTATAAAAAAAAAAAATAGCCAGTCTCCAAATGATAAATGATCAAATGATATGAACAAGTCCCTTTCAGATGAAAAAAAAAATAAAAGCTATTTATAGTCAGATGAAAAAAATGCTCTAAATCACTATGGACTAGAGAAATACCCATGAAAACAGCACGAAGGTACCAACTCATTCCAGTCTAGGATCATCTTTCCTTTACTAATACTTAGATCAGCTTACGATCTATATCCGTCACCGGATCTTGCCTCTGATACATACTGACTGTCTGAGCATAGACAGATTACTATCCCAGTACTCCTAGAAATTTTGCAAAGCAGATGTAGATGCACATTGCAGATCCAGAGAGCCAATATAGATTCCTCCCTAAGAGTTAGTTCCCTGCACCTCACAGGTCTGATTCAAAAGCCAATAAATAAACCAGAATATAAGAACTGTGCAAGGTACTGTTACAGAACAAAAAATAAAACCGTCTCTGCCTTTAAGGAATGCAGATTCTTTCTGAGGAAATAATATATATGCATAAATGCAAAGTAACTACAAGGTGGTTTCTGACAGACCAGTGGAAGGAGTGGCATTAAAGGAAAACACTGAAGGGGTGAGAGTGGGAGTGGTATTTGCAGCTGATGAAATCAGGAAAGGCTTCATATAGAAGCTGTCCCTTGAGCTTATCTTTGAAAGAAGCTAAGGATCATTAAGGGAGAGAGGAGAGAATGGCTTATAATCATGGGGAGCAGCTTGAGCAAAGGCACAGAAATGGAAGATGAAATGTAGGGTCAAGAACAGCCAAGTAGCTTGGTTTGTCTGGACCATACAGTTCATTAACAGGAATAGTGTGTAAGTCTAGAAAGGTTGCCTTGGGACAGATTATAAAGAGCTTTAAACAAACTGGAAATCTTGTATTTTATCCTAAAAGCAATAGGTATCCATTAAAGCATTAGGAGCAGGAAAGTGGCAAAGACAGACTTGTGCAGCTATGTGGAGGGAGAAGAGACAAGAGTCAGGGTGACTAAATAGGAAACAATCCAATTAAATCTATTTGGAACTAGCTGAATGAATGGACTCAGAAAGTAGTTTAATGGTTCAGTCAACTTAAAAGTACATTGTCGATGCTGCTGAGGTCTATACTGGCCCTGTAATGTTTCACATTTTTGTCCATGACTTGGATAAAAGTATGGATGGCCTGTTTGTCAAATTTGCAGATGACAAAAACTGGGAAGGATATCCAATACAAGATACCAGAAGATTTTAACAGGCTGGAAGTTGGGGGCAGGAGGAGGGCATTGAGTTGAATCTAATGAAATAATGTCCAGTAGGCATAAATGTAAAGTTTTACATATGGTTTCAAAAGATCAGCTTCACAGGTGCAGGATGGGAAAGACATGGTTCAACAGCAGTCTCTAAAAAGAGATTTGAGGACTTAAATATATTACAACCTCAATATAAATCAGCAATGAGATGTGACAGCCAAAAAAAGCGCATTTAGTGATCCCAGGTTTCCTTAAGGGAGGCATAAGTTCCAGAAATGAGAGGGTGATAGTCCTTCTGTATACTGTCCTATAAAAACCACATCTGCAATATAATGTTCATTTCTGAGTGTCACAGTTTGAGGAAGATAAGGATAAAATATTGATAAAATTGATAAAATATTGATAAAAGGATATTGATACTCTTCACATCCAGGGTAAAGTAAGCAAAATGGTAAAGAATAAAAAAGTCAAAGAGTCAAAGGATCAGCTAAAGGAACTGAAGATGATTAACCTGGGGAAGGTAAGACTGATGAAGTACATGATAGCTGTGGTCAAGTATTAGAAGGCTGTCATATTGAAAGTTATTCCTTTTAGCCTCCAAGAGCCAAAACCAAAGGCTAGAACCAAAAAGTTAATTTAGGCTTGAGGTCAGGGAAATAATTTAAAAATTGAAGTATCTATTTACACACACTTAATTCCTTGCTTAACATGAGAGGCAATGTTGTATAGAAGAAAGAAAGCTAACCTTGAAATCCAGAAGAGTTGACTTCAAGTTCTACTCCTGGCGAGTTGGGCAAGGCACTTAGTATCTTAATGTCCCAGGAAATTCACTAAGACTCATTAAGTTGCAAAAAAGGTGTTGATCAGTAGAGGGATTCTTTTCATCTACCACTAAATCAATGAAATTACATGTCTGGTCCCTGTACCCTATATAGATACATAATAGATAGATAGATAGATAGATAGATAGATAGATAGATAGATAGATAGACAGTGTTTGGGGGGAGGGAGAGAGAATATCTATAGATAAAGATATACATGCACACATACATGTACATATTTTTTGTTTGTTGAGTCATTTTCAGTTGTATCTAACTCTCCATGGCCCCATTTGGGGTTTTCTTGGCAAGGATACTGGAGTGGTTTGCTGTTTCCTAGCTCATTTTACAGATGAAGAATTGAGGCAAACAGGGTTAAATGAAGTACTTGCCCAAGGTCACACAATGAGTGTCTAAGGCTGGATTTGTACTCAGAATCTCCTGATTCCAGGGCCAGGTGCTCTATCCTCCAGAACACCTAGCTGCCCCATGTATGTGTGTGTGTGTGTGTGTGTGTGTGTGTGTGCGTGTGTGTGTGTGTATACATACACACAGAGTACAGAGTGATTTCAGGAAACTCAGATCAGCACCCAGGAGAGCACTAATAACTGAGGAAATTAGAAAAGCCTCAGGCATCTGAAAGGATGTGGCATTTGAGCTGAGCTTATTAACCATGTGACTGGCAATGCACACTTTCTCTCAGACTCAGTTTCATCTATAAAATGAGGGCCCTGGACTAGATGAATTCCAAAGTCTCATCCAACTCTAAATCCGATGAGCCTGTGATATCCATTGTATTTCTTTTTTAGACAGCTTTGCTCACATTCATACTTGGGCTATTGAGAAACAGGAGGTATGTGCTTACATCCCTTAAGTACAGTAAACACATCTTGCCTTGTCATGTGTATACATAAGAAGAGTTCCACCTCTTCTACACATGTCCCTGAAATGTTCTGGGGTATCTAAATTTCCCTGAAGATAAAACCTAAAATCCTCATTTGCACAAGGCCTCAGATTTGTTCTAACAGGGCACTAGAATAACCTAACAGAACTGAGGATGCTTATCCTGGAGAAATGAAGTCTTGTGGTGCTGAGACAGTTATCTTCAAGTATTTGAAATGTCATATGTAAGGGAGATTACTTGTTCTGCTTATCTTCAGAGTAGAAGCGGGAGCAATGGATAAAAGTTGCAGAGAGGCAGATTTAGATTCTATATAAAGATTAATTTCCTAACAATTAGGCCTATCCCAAAGAGAAATGGGCTGCCTCAGAAGGTAGTGGATTCCCCTTCACTGGAGGTGGTCAAATGGAAGATGAATAACATAGAAGAAATTTTTTATCAGGAATGTTATAAGGGGAAGTTTGAACCCGAAGACTTTTGAAGAACTTTCTAAGAAGGTTCTGGAATTTCAGGTTGATTTTTTTTTTAATCTCCCATTGATTACCATCGTAAATCATGTTTCTCCTTCATAGATAAACTTCTAGAAATGGTCCATACTTGCTGTATGCTCTTCTTTATCAAACACTTACTCTAGTCCCCTTCAAATGTCCTCTCACCCTCACCACTCAACTGAGACTGGACTCTTCGAGGTCACCAGGGAGCACTTAATTACCATTGGTTTTTTCTCAGTCTTCATCCTCCTTGATGTTTCTGTGGTACTGAATGCTATGAACTACCCCTCCTTCTGGAGACTTCTTTTTCTCTTGACTCTTTTTTCATTGTTCTTTTTCAATTCTCTTCCTGTCTACCATTCCTTTTTTCTTTTTCATTAGTTTGTCTTGTGCTTATTCCCAAATTTAAGTTGTTAGAAATATTATTTGCTCTCATGGCTTCAATTATTACATCTATGCAAATGATCCCTAAATGTATGTATATGATACATTAATATATGCATAATTCATAATACCCAAATATATAATCTCTTATATATGCATACATATATGCATTCATATTCCCATTTCCCTTTGTCTTCTGTCTTCATTTTCTCCTTGCCCCTGCCTTATTTCCAATTGTTTTTTGAAGTATATAAATAGTACATTTGCTTGATTTAGTGATATTTAAATACCTGTGTAATAAACACTTGTGGTCAACTCTGCCCATATGTTGCCAGGGATCCCTTTGTTTGAGCCAAGAGGGAGCCTGGGAGAGAAGGATCTTTTCTAGTACAGAACCCCTATGGTTCTGCTCTTTTAAGTGGGGGCATAAATATGAGCCATTTCATAACTACTCATGTAAGGACAGAATTATCATGAATATGGGCAATATTTTATAAATCTACCTTATAGATTTGAACCAAGGTTCTGTTGATATACACACATGCAAATATATATATACACATATATATGATATACACACATGCAAATACATGTATATGTATATATACATATATACATATACACATATACACATATATGTATACACACACAAAATGTCTCCCCTACCTCAATCCATCCTCCATAAAACTACCAAAGTAAACCCTGATGACTATTTATTATATCCAGGATCAATTATAACATCTTTGGCATTTACAGCTCTTTACAATCTGACCCTTTCCTATCTATCCATCGTTATTACATTCTAGGCACTCACTGCACTCTATAATACAACCTATTTACTGTTCTTAACATATGACATTCCATCTCTTACATGTTTGTTATCTCCGACAATAATGCTTTTTATAGATTATGATGATATACATGCACTCAGTAAATACACACTAAAATATACATTAAATGATCATATTCAATGTTAATTTGAATATTCATAAACGAACATAGTGCTTGAGTTCAGAATGGAGAATTGAATAACTTCGGTCAATCAATCAGCCAATAAGCATTTATTTATCACCTCCTGTATACCAGGTCTAATTCTTAGCACTGGGAATACAAAGAAAGGCAAAAGTTCTCAAGAAACTCATACTCTAATTGAAGAGACAACATGAAAACAACTATGCTCAATAAATTTTAAATAATCAGTAGATAGAAGGGAGCAGCATTAAAGAGAATCAGGAAAGGCTTCTCATAGAAAGGATTTTCATTGGAACTTGAAGGAAGCCAGGAGGTAGAGATTAGGAAGGAGACAATTCCAGGCAGAAAGGGCCTCTGGTGCAAACGTCCGGAGTCTTGAGCTAGAATATTTTTGTAATTTCTTTTATATTATTTATATTTAAAAATCCTAATCATAGCAGGAAGTTCAAAGCATTACAGCACCATCTGGTTAAGTTTTCATTAGTGTTTCAATTATAGCCTTTACTCACAAGAAGTCTATCCATAACTTTGCAATGGCATAAGACTATACATTTTTAGCCTCAAGCAAAAAACAAGAAATTTTACAATGGTTGTTGAAGGGGGGAAAAGTTCATAAAATTTTCAAGGTCAACACAATCATTTTGAATTCCGTCATTACTGCATCTAAATAAAAGGAAATGTACTCAATCTTTTTCAGTGATCTGCCCCATCAAATGGGTAAATATATGAAGTTTTAACATTTCTAGTGCTAATATACTGACAAATAGATTAGAATATTATGGCTCCTTTGGGGGATATTCTCCTATCACACAAGTGAGTCCTGAATTTAGAAAGACATTACATAACAGCTTCTATGAGTTGTTATCAAGTGAGAAATTCTCCAGTTAAGTGGTCCCTGGTGCTTTACATGATAGAGTATGACTATCTCTACATCCTATTTAATTTTTCTTTCACTGACCTGATTTAGACTAGACCAGCTGAGGGAATTAGTCACTATTGTTCCTCCTGCTCCTCTGCTTTTCCCAACACAAATTCAAATAACATACAAATTCACTCCAACCAAGTTCTTAGGATTCACTGAACTAAATAAACCATAAATTCTTGGTGGAAGTATGTTCATTTTAGTGAGTTGTCCTTTTTCAAAGTATTGTATATTTCCCCAGTCTTCAAGTTAGTCCTTATCCCAGAATTCTACAGACATGAGTAGGACCTGATACAACAGACATCAACTTTAGTTATGAATGCACTATTTTTTTGGTTCAGAGATGTGGACAAATTACAAGTGCTCTAGTTACTTAATTCAGCTCCTTGATAGATCAGGAATTGGAGTATTCTCCAGGATTTTTTAACCTGGGGCCCATGAACTTGTTTTTTAAAATATTTCTTTAACTGTATTTCAATATGATTACTTTGTTTTGTAATCCTATATATTAATTTCTGAAACTTTTTCATACTCATCTCAAAGCAAAAAGACAAAATTTGGATACACATTTCCATTTTGTGACATTGTATGCTACCTCCCTCAATTTTTCACCACACTGCCAAAAGAGTCAAAGACACAAAAGGGTTAAGAATCCCTGGTTTACAATGAGAGCAATGTATCTCAAGACAAGACTTGGTAGGTCAGACTCACAAGATGGCACTTCCAGCACACCCAAAATTTAGATGGTGAAAACACGATAATAAATAGTATTGATTATGTTCCCATGATGTATATTCACATTATGCTCAAATGATGTGCCCACTTCCCACTTCATTGCATAATTGATTGGAGTATTAAAATATAAGCATTATTCACATATTTTTATTCCTATAAAAAAAGACCAACTTCTCAGTGTCTACTGATGATAATTTTTGAACTAGTTTTTTTTTCCTTTTGCAGAGTTTTACTTTCTAGCTGAAAGGCACAGCACATTAGTTCCTGTGTTCCATATCGTGCAGTCTCAGCATTGTTAATAACCTTTCGCACTGACCCCATATAATTTGTTAGTATTCCAATTGCACCATGCCTGGCAGAGCAGATTTTGAAGATCTGAAACCTTTAAGAACAAAATAATTTCTTGAATGTACTATAGCTCCATAACTCTCCCAGCCATTTTCTGCACTGTGATTTTTTTTTTCCATTTTTTGCCTCCTTTGTGTCACATTCAAGATTTTCTGCAGTGAGACAATCTCTTACATTTTTTTCTTCTTCTGTCTGCATCAAAGTTAGGACTTTGTTAGGGATGCTTGCTATCGGCATCTGTTACCTCTTTTTCTCAGGGGCTAAGGAGGAGGCTGCTGTGTGGCTGAAAAAGACTCTCATTCAGTTTGGAATTGCCTCTCTTTGCTTTCCTGTCACACTGTCAAGCTCAATCAGAACGCAAGGAAAGTGATACAGAAGCAAAGCTTTGCTGGCGAGTCTTAGAACAAAGAGAGCTCCATAGCCTAGTACAGATTTCACATCCAATTTAACTCTTTGGAAAAGGATTTCAGGAAATACATAGTCAAGAGTTGAAAAAATGGAGTTGGGTCTACTATAAAGGCTAAAAGTATTATCCTGGCTTAGATAAGCTACAAAGATAGGTTGATACTATTTTCTAGCATAAACCACATTAGCTGGCATTACACATTGAGCTTTCTTTCCTCGTTAAGTTGCAAGGAGATTTGAGAGGAATTTAGCAGCTACATAAAATGACTCTTTCATGATTCTAGCTTTACCAGTCATTTTAGTTGTACAAGGTGCATGAATAGCAAGGACCTAAATCATGTTGTTTAACAAATCTGGTATTAGAGGGTTAGTCTCAGTTTACTTATTAAGAATTTAGTTGAGTAAAGGATTTTAGGACTCAGTTCTTTGTATAGATGACAATGAAAGGGACCAATACTTGTATTTTTTTTAACATAAATCAGCTACACATGTTTTGCACTGTGATGTTGGGCCCATAACTAATGTTTTGCATCTAGTGAATTTTTTTGAGGTGGGGTCACTGTAAGAAGACTATTCACTGGGAAGGACCTAGATGAATGACTATTTTGATGACCAATGCCACTAATGCATTTCATAAATTTAGTTTATCATAAATCTAGTTTCATAAATCTAAATTCCTTTTTTACTCTGGGAATGGTAGTTTTAATTCCTAAAACTTTTTCATACTCAAGGCAAAAAGAAGACAAAGTTTGGATACATGTTTCCATTTTGTGACATTGTATTCCATCACCCTCAATTTTATATGATCTGGGATGAAGGCTGGCTCATGTCACATACACCAGTGGCAATTCTTGTAAAAGATGTTCAGTATTGTATTATTAATTAATCCTCCTAGCAGCTGAGACCAGTGCAGGCTTAAATTAACTTTTTGCTTGAAACTTTTACAAGTATTGAAATATTTTAGTTCAGGAAAAGAATAGTTTGTAAAATGTCATTGTCTAAAA
>JAQQSK010001374.1:0-157500 GCA_028658325.1 Potorous gilbertii | reverse complement strand
GCATCAGCCCAGCTCGACATTTACATCCTTCTGAATTTTATTCTGCATAATGTCACTAGTAAGACTGTGCTGCATTATTCTGGCATGATTCATTGTAAAATAGGTGCTTGATAAGGATTATTTTTAAAAGACCAAAAACCCCTAAAGTGATTACCCTCCTGAACTTCTTTTAAAAGAGGACAGATAGCAATCCCTTTCATCACCTAAGGCAAATTGATATTTTTTTTCACAACTATTTTAAACATTTGCCTGCCACCTTAGATAACCAAATTGATTTCTAATGAGGTTTTTATTTTTTATTTTTTAAAAAAGGACTTTTCTTCTCTATGCCCATTTCTACTTCTTAGCATTTGCTACATTCCTGAAAACAGAGTGAGTTGACTCATCATTCTCCCATACTGAAATCACTTAAGGATACTATAAGATTATAAAGAAAAAAGAAAACATGATCCATATCATTCCTATGGTTTTCTGTGTGAAAGTGCAAGAGTTTGGACTTGTAAGTTCTCAACAAGTTTCATACTATCATGAGAAGCAAAGGAGATGGGAGATATTCCAACTTTGGGAATTGTGTCTGGACTTTATGTCATTCCTAATTCTAAACTAAAATATGAATTTTCTTTATAACATTCTCCATCCTAACACTTCATCCAACCAAAATTTCTTTTGGGGAAAAAATAGGGAACATCAGATTATAAATATTAGGATTTTGAATAGATACCACATTGTCCTTATAGGTTTAGTATATAAAACTTGAAATTGACATGCTCAATTTTTTTTACCACCTTAGATGTGATACCTGGCCAAAAAAAAAGACAAAACCATATAGTTGAAGTAGTCAGCTGATATATATATAGAGAGAGAGAAAGATAGATAGATAGATATAGATATATGTTACACACATATATATATGTATGTTACACACATATTATATATATGTTGCACACATATTATATATGTATGTTACACACATATATGTTACACACATATTATATATATACATATACATATATATCTTACAGCTTTGACTATAATGCAAGTTGTAGTTTAAAAAGCATTATTTAAATTTCCTTCTAAATACTTGTTTGATAAGTAAGGGATATATATATATATATATATATATATATATATATATATATATATGATTTATTCCTATCACAGTTTGCTAAATCATGTTAGCTGCTTCTTTTCTAATTCACATCCTGCTGTCATTCTGTTTTTATATATGTTAGCTTAAAAAGATTTGCCAAACATAAATGAGAACAATTATGGAATTGTAGAGCAGGATTACTTTTGAGAGGGGGGGAATAACCATTAGTTGTATTCTCATCAACTGTCCTATTTGACTTCATCATCATGAAAAGTATTCAGGATGTGTAGAGGGTGAAGAGTGCAGAAGTGTGTTTTCATTTTGATATGATAGCGGCATTCAAGTTATTCTTCCCTTTACAATAGATTTTACCTAGCTTTATCTTCAGAGGAAGCTGTTCTCTGTTGAAAAGCAGACGTGAATAGGAGTGTCATGACATGGGATTAACAGTACAACCGGATAGTAAATCAAATGTTGGAGATGAAAAAAGTATAATGTGACCTGCATCAGTAGGAAGAATTGGCACTATTTCATGGAGACTGGTGAAAAGATAATATTAAATAATCTGTTGAGGTTCTCAAGATCTGGTCTTTAATACAACTTTCAAAAATGCATGGCCCATTTTAAGCAGTCAATCACTCTGTAATGGATCCAATCACCGTGGAAAACATTTGCAGGGACTTTTTTGAGCTTATATTGGGGACTAATTCTAAGTAGAAACTATCCTAAGTATGTTGAGAGACACAGAGAGAGAGATCAGAGTTAAAAGACCCACAAATATTAACAATTATTCTTTCTTCTCTATCTATGGTCCACCATTGGGATACATACACATACATACACATATGTCTATCTCTATCTAGCATATATGTGTATATAGGTGTGTATACACACACATATATGCATATATATACATACACACGCATATCAAGGAAAATATTGTAGAATACAATGAAGCTTACGTCATTGATCATTCATACTCTTCATTTTCATTCTTAGTCTATTTTAGATAGTATCACCAAAGAACTGACTCTCCCTACCCTCCAGTGTTCACATGTATTTTTCACTCATATGAATGCCAGCGCTTATATTTTAAAACTAGCACAGATACATCTGCAGTATTTTGACCAAGGATAAGCAATCTATTTTGAGTACTTTTGAAAATAATTTTTTTCAATGCTTTCTACTCTAGAGATTTCTATTCCTCCCTCTAGTAGGTACCCAAGTAGTCAAGCAAATTGAAATAAGCATTCTTTTCTATTCAACGGGTACAAATTATCTTCTGTGAGTGGCTATTTGCAAGACTGATTTAGGGAATTAGCAAGATACACTTAACTTCATCAGCAGTGGTTTCATAGAGCAGACTTAGAAATCCCAAATGACTTTAAATTCATAACACATTTTTGTGTATCCATGTCCTATATGGCACAAGTTTCCCTAAGAATGGGGTTAAAGCTCTTTTGTGCCTAATATTTACTTAAAACTTTGTATGAAAATATTTCATGCCACAAAAGTCCATTAAATATTCAAACTTTAATATATATTCCTCAGAAACAAATGTACAGTTAGATAACACATAAAGAATTATGAATGACTAATTATATTTTGCATATTTACAGCAAAGACAATTAGCAAATAGCTTTTATATGCAAAATAAATGAAAAAGTAATTAAAATGCACTAACTAGAGCAGCAATATCAAGTCTGTTGTCTTGTGATTCATTCCTAACAAACATAATAATTATGCATCCATTGTCATATAATTAAAACAGCTCTGTCCTTTAGAAAACTGGTTATTTACTGTATAATAATAACCTGAAGAGTGGCAGAAGTTCCTCATAATGGTGAACAGGATAATTAAATATTTCTTCTTAGAAAATGCTCACCCAGTTTAGTTTATTATCATAAACTTCTACCAGAAAGCAGCTGTTCTTCTGGCATGCCAAGTGTCTTCTTAGGTCTTCCATTCAATCTTGGAAAATTATTATAAGGTTTGTTTTTAAGCTCTTTCTTGTTCTCTCTGCTATTATGTTGAATAGTAAATGCCACTAGGTAACCTTTCAAAGGCTGGTACCTCTGGTAACAATTTCATTTCAATACCCATGTTGTTCCAAAGAACTTTTGGAAATAAAAGTGTTCAGGGAGGTTCCACTATGCATTTATGCCTACATTTGGTGATGCAGATGTACAAGAATGAGTTATGCTTGATTTTCTACTAAAAGAATGAAACCCCTTCTCAAGGACAGACTAGGAATATTATGGTGTGATCACTGGAGATGATCATGAACTGTAATATTATGGTTTGTGTCACTTGTAACCTATTGTGCGTTCTTAGTAAATGTTAAATGAACATTCAAAGAGCATTGACATTGGAATGAGCATTTGTCTTTTAAATCAGCTGCAATTTTGCTTATTGCACTGAGATATTTAGGTTAATGAAAGTGATAAAAATCATTTTTTGATTTGATATGATCCCTCTCTCCATGTGTAAGCTGCTTTAGCCATTTTATTTCCTAAAAGCTAAGTTCATTATTACATGTGTACCAATCAGTTGCCTAGTTTTTTTAATTATTACACATTGTTTTCCCTCTGGTATGAACAGAGAAGCACAAGTATTAATGGCATCTAGAGTTAATTGATGAGAAAAAAGTAAATTATTTTTCATGTCTGTATATAGATATTAATATAAATGTCTGTGAGTGGATCAATACTTAGAAACCATGTGTGTATAATGAACTTGTCGTTTTGTAGGAAAATTTATAGAGGAAAAATAATATGCAGTCAATTCTCTCTTGCTCTTTCTGGAAGACATTTTAACTTTCACTTTCTGCCTTGTGTTTTACTTTCTCAATTGAATTTTTAAAATTATAATAGAATCACAGAATGTTAGATATGGAATAGATTTTTGAGATCATTTAAGTCCCCTTATTTTAAATGAATTTTATTGATATCTTTATTTTTATAGTACCAAATTTTTTCATATTTCTTTTATATCCTTCCATCCTTCCCTTCCCAGAGAGCCATCCCTTAAAACAAAGAATGAGAAAACATTTATAAGAAAACACTTTAGCAAAACTAGTATGATTTTTAAAAGTCTGACATATACAATAACACACCACCACCACAGTCCTCCACATTTGCAAAGGAATCAAGGAAGCATCTCATGTCTCTTCTTTGAGGCCAAGCTTGGTCAATGTAGTTTCATAGGATTCAACTTCAGTTGTTTTGTTGCTGTTTTTCCAATACAATTGTGAATTGTGCATATTATTTTCCTGATTCTGCTTACTTCAGTATACATCAACTCATATGACTTCCTTCCTTCTCTATATTCATCATATTCATCATTGCCCAGAGCACCCAGAATCTTTGAACCCCAAGGGTTCCATGGATAGATTTCATGGGTTCGGAAAGGCCAAAAGGAAAAAAAGGCACGTATAATTTGTTTCCTTTGTAATTCTATATATTTTATTTTATGCAATTAAAATATTATATGGGACAACCAAATGGATTCATGACACGAAAAGGTTAACTCCTATTTCTAAGTAACATTTATTTACACACATATTACAAAATGTTTGTCCATTCTCCCAAACCATCAACATGTACTTTGCAGTTCTTTGCCACTCCAAAAAGTGTTGTCATCTTTCTTTTTCTTTTTTTTCTTTTCCATTAGTCTCCTCAAGATATGTGCTTAGAAGTGGGATTTCTGGAACAAAGGGTATAGAAATTTTATTCACTTTCTTATCATAATATCAAATTGCTTTCTAGGAAGACTAGACTAATACAAACTTCCACCTGCTTTGTCAACTTGTGATGTGTGAGGCAAAAAAATTCAGTTGTTTTGATTTACATTTCTCTTATTTGTGATGAATCAATGTTTCAATCCATTTATTTTAAAGTTGAAAAAAGCTTAAGACCAGAAAGGAGACTTGTCAGAAGTTACCCAAGAAGTGGTGAAGCTGAAACTTCTGAGATACACCAGAATCATTTCAGATGTAGTGTGGTGTAGCAGGAAAAAACAGAATACTGAATTGGCAGTCAAGTCCCAACACCTGAAATCAAAGAAAAGGATAACCTAAAGAGGAATGAAATGAGAACAACATTTTTAGCTTTCTGCATGTTCATTTTTTCAAATAAAACTATCTTCCCTGTTATTTTCTTAGCCTCCACTTTATTTTTTAAATTTATCTATTTATTTTTAGTTTTCAACATTTACTTTTATAAGATTTTGAGTTCCAAATTTTTTCCCTTCCCTTTCCTCCTCCCTCCCTAAGAAGGGATGCAATCTGATATAGGCTATACATATATAATCATATTAAACATATTTCTACATTAGTCAGGTTGTGAAAGAAGAATCGGAATGAAAGGGAAAAACCACAAGAAAGAAAAAAAGGTAAAACAGTATGCTTCAATCTTCATTCAGACTCTGTAGTTCTTTCTTTTGATGTGAATAACATTTTCCATCATGAATCTTTGGAATTGTCTTAGATCATTGCTTTGCTGAGAAGAGCCAAGTCTATCCAAGTTGGTCATCACACAATGTTGCTGCTACTGCATACAATTGTTCTCCTGCTTCTGTTTACTTCATTCACCATCAGTTCACGTCTTTCCAGATTTTTCTGATATCTTCCTGCTCATCATTTCTTATGGAACAATAGTATGCCATTACATTCATATACCATAACTTGTTTGGCCATTCCTCAATTGATGGGCATCTCCTCAATTGGCCATCACAAAAAGAGCTACTATAAATATTTTTGTGCACTAGGGTCCTTTCCCTTTTTTGATTCCTTTGGGACACAGACAAAATTGCTCTCCAGAATGGTTGGATCAGTTCACAGCTCTACCAACAATGCATTAGTGTTCCAATTTTCACATATCTTCTCTAACAGCTCTCATTTTCCTGTTTTGTTGTTAGCCAATCTGGTAGGTGTGGTGTGGTACCTCAGAGTTGTTTTAATTTTAATTTCTCTGATTGATAGTGATTTAGAGCATTTTTTATAAGACTATAGAGAGTTTGAATTTTTTCATCTGAAAGCTGCCTGTTCATATTCTTTGACCATTTATCAGTTGGGGAATGACTCTGCTTTACTTTTTAAAAACTGAACCAGGAAGTATGTCTTCAGTTCATGTAGGTGTCATATCTAATTCAATGATGGGGATAAGTGGGAGAAAAGTCAAAATGATGAAGCAACAAGAATCAAGTTGAATCATCCCATGCTACTGGTATGTTAATTCAATGGTATGGCAACCGGAATGGGGGGGGGGGTTGTAGAAAAAAGATGCTATTGAAGACTTGGAAGAATAGAAACATAGTAAATGAGTGCTCACATTCAACTGAGATTTTAGGGAAATATTATCTTGTCCTATCCCCTTAACCTAGATAGAGAGCTATGACCATGGACCAAACCATTTATGTCTAGAATAAGAATGGGGTTCATCAGTGTTTTATCTGAGTTAAATTCTTTTATATTTTTACAAGATAGATTCCGTCTTGATGACTTAATTATGAGTAAAGTGGTATGAACAGGTTATTAAGTTTACCCCCTTAATTTCTATAGTATTCACTTATCTCACACTTTTGTACTCTAGGCAACTAAGATTCTATAAGTTGTAGAAAAGGTACTAACATGCACTAATAGAGGGAATTTCCCTTTCCAGGATTCCCAAGAACAATGAAATCACAGGTATAGTTCATATTCCTATTTTCTAGTCACACTTCTGGGAGATCCATGATTTTATCAGTGTGGGTACTCTCTATCAGTGCAGAATGCATTCCATGTTGCATTCCATGTCTTCTCATCCTGTCAGATTTTTGTCTAATTTTTCTTCTTCTTTTTAAATTCTCCCAAAAAACTGCAATTAACATTCTGAAAAAATTCCTCTTGTTCTTTTAGCACCTTGAGAATACTAACATGGTGCTTGGGGTGTCTGTCTGATGCAACTCATTTTTGATCCATGACCAGACCATTTACTTTTCTATTTATGGGGCATTGTAGGAGCAACCACACTAACACATAGGATGGGCTGCTAGCACAGGTTCTTTGATCTAGTTTTCTTAAGGAAAGGGGTCAACAATCTTACTTTAATTACATATAAGTAGAAAAAGATAAGTATAGAAAATACAAGCAGAGAAATTAGCACAGAGATTCAACAGACATGGCTCCAACTGTCGGAACAAAGCAGTACAACCACCAACATCCACCCCCAGATTGGATGAGCACCAATATCTGAGTAGTTGGGGGACTCTAAAGAAATGATTATTCAGAGGTCCATCCAGGGAATCATAAGGTCCTTCTCATGAAGCACCCAAAAGCAAAATACCAACCTCCCAGTATGTGTAGTTTTCAACTAATAGGCTCAGAGTCAGAAGGCATCACAACCCATGTGACTCAGCACAGCTATGAATTACCAATGTTATCTTTCGTATGTTTAAAATTTGGTTTGAGCCTAGGAAACCGAACTCCAGAAAAAAAATCCCACTTTACTTACACTTATACTCATTTATTGCATGTTTATTGCATGTAAGTTAAAGCTTAAAATAACAAAGAATTAGAAACTGAGTGCCTATTAATTAAGGATTAACTGAAAAAGCTAAGGATATGTGTACATCAAGGAATGACAGATGTGAGAAAGAAAGAAATATGAAAAATCTGAATAAACTAATGTAGAATAAAATAAGCAGAACCAATTAAAAATATATACAATTACAATGATATCATTAAAAAGATGTTAAACATTGAGTAACTGAGAAACTAAAGAAGAAATAATGAAACATATATAACTTCATAGCAAAGAGGGAGAGAACTACTAGGATGAAATGTTATCATATATAATCACTGTATTGGACATTTTGATGAATTGTTTTCTTTGTCACAAGGGATAGTTCAATTTGATAAGGGGTCTGAGATACAATGTGTGACAACAGTGGTTGTTGGTGTCAGCGTGAAAGGGTACAGTTGACCAGTCAGTACTCATCACATCCTTTCCTCCTTAGCCTCTCCATCTACCTTTTTAATCAGGTGCACCCTGTTATAAAAACCATCTTTTTTTTTTAACCCAGGAGCAACATAAGGCCCCTTGGTTCATATGATTTATCCTCCTTTCTACTGCTTTATGGAATTTATGTATCAGAGAAAAAAATAGCAATACAGACTTCCATTGCTATTGCTCTTGAGGTCTTCATTCCTTTCCCTCAGTAAATATCTTACAAACTATGTATGTCTCTTTAAGAATTCAAAGTGGAGACCCCCTGCCTTCTAGCTCAAATAATGACCAATCACTCTCACAACTGAGATGGGGAGTTTTCCCAACTGGAAATACACCCTCAACACCGGCCCTTGAATTGAAAATTGGAGGATGCCAGTCAGTTCTCAAGTCCTTATTACAAAGGCATAAATTTGTATACATGCACATGCTCGGTCTTATTGTTCCAATTGATATGACTCCAAAAATTTGCCTGGTTCTCTCCTTGAAAGAAAAGACAAAAAAATAGGTATCTCAACCTTCTTCTGTACCTTTTCAGGAAAGTATTGAGCTTTCCCAGGGTCTGTATTTCTGAGAGTTCGGGAGAAATCCAAAACAAAAACTAATAGCTTACCACCACCACCACCCTTGAAATATAAAGTAAGAAAAATATATTCCAATGATTCTGTGATCTCTGGTAATTTGGGAGTTCTGCCTAACAATGTAGACATCAACCCATCTACATCTGCTCACACTATGCTATTTATCCACATCCTCCTTACATTTTGCCGCAAGGGTTCTACTCAATATGCTAAGATCTTCCTCACTTTCTCTTCACCTTGTAAGGGTATCAGTGGAGTAGTCTGCCTTTCAGAATAATGAAAAATGAGGTCTGTTATCCCTCATTTTTACCATATGGACAGCCCATCTTCACTTCCTTGGTTGTGCCTTTTATTCATGTTCTTATGAGTTTCTCACTGGGTATATGTTGTAGCCTGCACCTATCCACTATCCGCTTCTCCACTGGCTTCCATGTGACATCCATTTTTACTTCTTTGGAGGCAGTTGTACCCCAATGTCTTGCTGCTTTCTAGCAATCATAGTCAAATGTTTAATTTAAAAGTCTTTGCTTTCATGGGAAGCTTTGGGTCAGTAAAGAAATGCTGCCATTTCCCTAAAGTAAGCCCGTCTGTTCTCTTCCTCCTATTCACTCTGGGACCAATTTATTGTCCATCTGTGTGTCTGGGCCAAATATAACTGCTATTGGATTAATTTTGTTAGTTGTAACAAATTCAACAAATACATGTTGAATCTGGGCAGTAGACATCGATCATCCGTTTGATCTTTACTGTTTGGGTGGATACGACAAATTCTTTAAAGTGATAACAGATTTCTTCCAGGAGACAGCAGTGTTCCAGGACTTGATGGAATCAACAAAAAGTCATTTGCAAGGAGGAGCATTTGATAGACTGCACTATCCATAGGAAAATACCTGTGGCCTGCTCTCTGTGAAGGATCTCCTCATGTTTGGTGAGAAAACATTTCTCTGTTTTATGCCTGGCCTGTTATTTAGGTGTTATTTGATAGAGTTATTTCTGTTGTATATCTCCCAATGAATCTTAAATAATTTTGAGGTATGGATGAGGAAAACCTTGTTGAAAAAGAGCTTATCAGGTGGTGTTTTGTTCTACCAAATCAAATTATTTTTCTTCCTCATAAACATAAAATTTTTGACAACAAAGTTTATAGTGCTTTATTCCCTCATATCTCTATTTTTTTTTTTGGTTAATTGTGAAATGGCATATATGTGGTCCATTGTTGAATATCGTTTATGAAAATCTACTTTTTCCTACAAATACTCTCGTCAAGGATGCTTTCTGTTCCTATATGGATAAATTATCATGAAGATTTTATACAGAAGGAAGAGTAGATATATAGCCCAGTAGTTACTGGTGCCTTTTTTGAAGTTGCCTTTTTATATTAATATGGTCTGATATTTTTCCATGCCTTTGTTTTTTTCCCTCCTTCTTGTACCTTGTGTATTGTTCCCTCAACCCCCTTACAACCTCCAAAATGCATATGATTTCTCCATAAACATTCGATCCAACCGAACTGTTTTTCCCACATCTGTTCTCTTTAGTGCCTTTCCTGGGACTGTAATGTTAGGGGCCATTCATGCTGGTTACACTATTCCAGATGGAGAACATAGTTTGTTTTGATAACTGTTTATAAATCTGTTCCATTTCCTTTTTATTTTTAGTCTTCTCATTTTCATCCCCACATGTCCTTGAAATGACTTTGATTATATGGAACATCTTGCCATGCTTTCTGTATAATGTTTTTACCTTCAGTTGCTTCTCTCTGCTCACATTTGTTCATCACCTTCTTTGTAAGATTTTACAAACAACTTCTATTCCAACTCAGCATTGTCTTTGGCCCCTGTCTCCATCTGGCAAGTTTCAGAAGTTTGTTGAATAGGGTATGTCCTGGCCTTTTTTGGTTTCTTTGTTGGGGTAATTAATTTCGATTTGGTAAAATTCTGGAAAAAAATTATTATAGTTGGTGTTGGTATCATTTCTGTTGTCCAGTTTTCATTTTTGATTTTCAATCATTTATTTGAATAGTCCAGATTGTCCTTCAATTTAGCTCAAACTTCCTTCTATCTTCTGGAGTTGTTTATAGCAAGAGTGTCAAGATTGCTATTTCAGCAGTATTTCTGCTTGATTGCCATTGTGGGCATGAAACACATTTAGTGTAATACCAAGAGTTAAATTAAATTGCTGATGGTCTAAAAACCATGTCGTTCTTATTACCCCCTTTCTCAATACTCTGCCTTTGTCACTGTAGAAACAGAAGAGGCAGTGTAAAGGACTGAAAACTTTTTTTAAAAATTTTCTTTATTTTATAGGTTGCTTTGTCAAAAAAAAAAAAATTCACCACCAAGTGGTTACTCTCTGGTGATGGGCCTTTGTAGTAAGCTAAAGTATGCCTCAAAGAGAAATAAAAGCTTTCTATGACTATATATTATATATATTTTTGTATACTACATACGTATACATACTTTGTATGTGTGTGTGTGTATGTGTATACTTGAAACCTTTCCAGAACAGCAGAACCTGCCTTAAGCTTTTGCTCTGTTGGTATTGCCTTCAGGAATGACTTCCCCACCATGATGAAGCAGGATATGACTTTGAGAGATAGGAATTATAATAATCCAAAGTAATTCTTTTAGCATTGACTATGCACAACACTTGTTTTGGCACTAAGAGTGTCAATGAACTATTTCATACATCTTAAGGGCTATGGAATCACTATCCCCTAGATAATAAAGATGGAGCTTTATATTTTTTTGTATTCCTTCATAGTGATAACAAAAACAATAATTACTGTATTTATATAACACTGTAAGATTAAGAAGAGCTTTATGGTTGTTCCTCAGTCATTTCAGTTATTTCTGACTCTTCAGGCTTTTGCCAGTATTGGTTAACTTGATCATGCATCAGTAACATGAATCAGTAATCCAGAATGCAGTGGTGTTATTTCTTTTTATAAATCTGGAATCTAAGGCTGAGATAGTGCAAGTGATTTGGGCGAATAATACACACCCAGGAAGTAGTGCAGTGGGGATTCAGTCCAGCCCATGCATTACTCTACCTCTCAGTAAAAATTTATTGAGCACCTCCTAGTTAGGCATTTTGCTTCACCTTCTGAAATTTTAAGTAAAATAGTCAGGTCTAGACTGTTATGTAAATGAGCTCACAGTTTACCCAAGGTCACATAGCTAAGGCAGCTAAAGAACCAGGACTAAAAAGCAGATCCTCCTGGATCTCATTCTAGCACTCTTTCTGCTACATCATATTTTATCTCAGAATGACATAAAAATACTTGTTGGATGACTGAAATGAATGAAGCTTTCATCCAAACCTTCTTTACTTGCTATTCCTTGAGCTTGACCTTCTATGTTGTCTCAATATCTTTGTCTAAGCTGTTCCCTCTCCCTAGAAACCACTTCTTCACCTCTGAGACCTTTGCTTCTTTCAATCATCATTTTAGCTGACACCATATGCAGAAAGGATTTCCTGATGTTACCCATTGTTAGCACACTCTCCTTCCTCAAATTATCTTATTTAAATACTCACACTGAAAATTTATCAGCCTTCTTGGGTCAGTACATTCCTGGAGGAGTTAAAGCTCCTGATACTACTGCTTACAGGCCCCCATGTAGTGTGTTCCCCTCCAGTATTGATCAACCAATTGGTATATTCTTAATATCAATTAGCTTTGAGAATGGGGTGTTTACTGAGAAAGTATAGCAATGAGAAAGGACACCTAGGTAGTGCAGTCGATAGAGTTTGGGATCTGGAGTCAAGAAGATTCATCTTCCTGAGTTCAAATCTGGCCTCAGACATTTACTAGTGATGTGACCTTGGGTAACTCACTTAAACCTGTTTGCTTCCATTTCCTTACCTGTCAAATGAGCTGAAGAAGGAAATGGCAAACCACTCCAGTATCTTTGCCAAGAAAACCCCAAATGGCATCACAAAGAGGTGGGCATGACTGAACAGCAATACAACATTCATTGCCAGCATCGTCACCTGTTCTCTTTCTATATGTATACTCACATGCATGCATGTATATGTATGTGTTTATGTATATATGTATATCATATACAGGGGTAATTCATATAAATGTGTTTGCGTATTGTTAGGCTTTACTTATTGCTTTCTTGATTGTCTGGATTTAAGCATGTGAGTGAGAAAATGTTAATAAGAAAGTTTAGACTTACAAGTGTTTCTTGTACATTTTTTGAGAACTAGTTGTTCATTTACTTGTACTTACCACTGCCTCAGAGTTACTATCATCTATCTATGTCTGTGTGCATGTGTGCATGCATGCATGTGCATATCTGTGTACATATACATACATGTGTATGCATACATATATGTATGTGTGTGCACGCACAGTTCCTGGGGAGAATGAGAACAAACTTGGGGTGTATTAATGTACTGAAACATATATGTAGGGTACATGTATGACTGAGGGGGATGCCCAGGCCCTTGGAGGACTTTTTTTTCCCTTCACGGAGTGTGTACCAAGTTCACTTCTAATTGTGTATCAGTCAATGAATGAATGCTCCCCTGTTCAGATAGGCTGCTTCCATCCTGAGCCAGGTCAAGCAGGTCACTCTGCTTCTACACCGTCCTCCTCAGCAGATTCTTCCTTATCAGACTTCCCACAAGATATGGCTGCTGATTCTCCTGGCACACTTTGTTACTGACTCTAGTGACTGGACTTCTAATGGGTATTTTGGCTTTTCAAAGCCACAAGGTCATAACCTGGTTAATTCCACCTCCAGTAATTCATTTATCTATGATCCAGAAAGAAGAAACATGATCCCACCACCATCCAAACAAAGAGAGGTACATGTCTTCTTGGTCATATGCTAGCTGAGTGGGAAGGAAAGGGAGCTGTGGTCACTGTCCCTCTCCTGATACAAAGGCCCTCAGAATATTTTCCTCTTCACTCAAAAGTCACTACAAAAGAGCAAAAAATTGTCCTCTTAAAATTTCTGTATTACCCATTAGGTGCCTAATGAATGTTTATTGCATTGCAATAGAATGCATTTCATTACACTGAATTGAATGAGCTAATGAATGATGTGTGTAGCAGAGGTGATCAAGGAAAACTGTAATTCTACCTCCCACACACCTCCTATACATCCGAGTATGCATGCTCTGTCTATATGGAGATGGGCATGTGCTCAATGAAAGATTCATGCTTTTGAATGACAAAATAATCACTTATTGATTCACAAGACTGAGGACTGCTTCAACAATGATTGTCAACTGAGCCAGGAAGAGTCGCCCACTTGGTAAACTTTTAATGGAACCAAGGAGAAAAATTCTAACTCTTATTTCTTCCTCCCTTTTCAACATGTTCTTGGGACTGTGCAACAATCCTTTGGACTTCCAATTGGGGGGGAATTTCTTTCCTTCTCCTCCCCCCAAATAGCCATAGACTCTATGAGCATATGGCAGCAGGAACATATGCTTGTCTAGGCAAGCCTGAGACTGGAAACCTCTAGATTTCTCTTCTGCTTTGTGTTTCTTTCCCTAAGCAAACACTGAACAACCAGCTTAAGAGAAATGTTTCCAGCCTTAGGAACTCTCTTGGAAGTTCAATAAAGAGTTGCTGGGGTAGCGCCATCTGCCCACAGGGGCACTTCCTGCAAGTACATCTCTTAGAGGGGAAGAAGACAAACCATTTCCAGGAGGATGTTGCACATTCCTTCTTCTACTAGACAAGAGGAGAAAATGAGAAGTAAGTGGTAGACAAATAAATAAAATTAGCCCTTGCTCCAGGGCATAGTCGGTAGAGAAGAAACTGCAGATGGGATCCAGGTACCATATGCTACTTCAGCCTGATCAGCTCTCTTGCCCATGTATGGAAAGCAGCTCCCCTGAGTTCCCAATCTGGTCACTTCCATTGTTCTGTTTTTAGCCATAATTAGGCTCTACACAAAGATATTCCAGAGTGGGAGTCCTAGTACTTTGTCTCAACCTGACCCCTTTCTCTTCCATTCTCTCATCAATCTTTCATGGCTTCTGCTTTGCTTTGCTGATGGCCTTTTTGCATCAGTCCTTCAAGGTCAAATCCATGGAAACTCCTAATCTCTTGAACTCATGAAGTAATCCACCAAATCTGAAGACAACCATCTCTCAAGATTGCTGTTTAGTCACCTGTGCTTTTGGAAGGAAGAAGAAAGCAGAAAAGGCAGCCAAGAATCAGGATAGTCTCAGGATAACTTAGGCAACCACCTGTGAAAAAATACTACTATATATTTGTAGTCAGAGGAATATTTGATCCTAGAAATAATAGGTAGTTTTGAAGTTTATTGAATGTGTGTGAGTGTGTGTGTGTGTTTGTGTGTGTGTGTGTGTGTGTGTGTGTGTGTGTGTGTGTGTGTGAGAGAGAGAGAGAGAGAGAGAGAGAGAGAGCGTGTGTGTGTATGTGTGTGTGTGTGTAGGGGAGCAGGAACAGTCAAGCTTACACTTTAGGAAAATCACTGGCAGCTTGTCTGGAGGATGGATCATAGTAAGAAACTTGAGGCAGGAAGGCCAATTTGAAGGCTATTCAAATAAACTAGGCTAGAGATGAATGAAAAACTGATCTAAAGAAGTGGCTGTGTGAGTGGATAGGAGAAATACATGAGAGACTTTGAGATGTGGCAACTGATTATGAGGTGAATGAGAAAAGACTCAAGAATGACACCAAGGTGGGAGCCTAGAGGACTGAGAGGTAGCCTAAATGGTGATAAAGAAATTCAGAAGAGGGATATGTTGGGGTAGGAGGGAAGATAACAAGTTCTGTTTTATACATGTAGAATTTGAGATGACTGCAGGGCACTCAATTTGAAATGTCCAAAAAGCAGTTGGTAGTACATGATGAGAGCTCAGGAGACTTGGGCTAGGAATCATTTGCATAGAGATGATTATTGAAATCATAGGAACTGACGAGATCATCAAGTGAGAGAGTATTAAAAAAAAAAGAGGGCCCAGAACACAGCATTGTTGGATAGCCATATTTAGTGAGTGTATTATGGATAAAGTGGGGTTGGGGAGCCTGAGAAAGTTAATTCAAATAAGTAAAAAGAGAATTAGGAGAGAGCAAGAATGTCACAAAAACTTCAAGAAAGAGTATCTTGGAGGGGAAGGTGGTCAATGGTGTCAAATTCCCCAAGGAGGTCCAGAAAGAAGATAAGATTTGGCATGGAAGAACTTGTCTGTCACAATATTATATACTAGAATTAACTTGGTGGATACTCCTAGAATGGGAAAAAAAACAGGCTCAAAACTCAAGAGTTACCTCTTAGCCCCATGACTTTGTGTTGATTTTGCTAGATATACGTTCTACATTTGGGGGATGGAGTTGATGTGGTGGGGAAAATCTCTGTAATGGCCAAGCATTCCCAAATCTAGAAATCTAAGTTGAATCTCTTTCCTGAGTTCTGGTTACATGGGGCAGCTAGGTGGTTCACGGGATAGAGTGCCAGGCCTGGACTTAAGAATATATGAACTCAAATCTCAGATACTTACTAGCTGTGTGACCCTTAGCAAGTCATTTAATCCTTAATCTGCCTCATTTTCCTCATCTGTAAAATTGGAATAATAATAGCAACTACCCCCCCCCCAGAGTTGTTGTGAGAATTAAATTAGATAATAATTCTAAAATGCTTAACACAGCACCTGGCACATAGCAAGTGCTTTGTCAATGTTAGTTATTTTTGGACATATCAAAGTAGATATCTCACAAGCATCTCAAAACCAACATATTTAAAACTGAATCTATTTTCTTTCCCCAATAACAAACCCTCTTCCAAACTTCCCTATCACTATCAAAAGTACCACCATCCTTTTAGTTTATCCAGGTTGACAATATCAGTTTCATTTTTACTACACACACCCAATTTATTATCAAACCTTGTAATTTCTTCATCTACATCATCTCTCACATTCACTACTCTAGATCACATCTTCATCACTTCTTACCAGAATTATTTCAATAGCCTTCTGATTGATCTCCTTGCCTCAAGTCTCTCACCACTACATCCTCCTCCACAAAACTGCCAAAGTGATTTTCCTCAAGTGTAAGTTTGACCATGTCACAATTTCCACTCCATACTTAATAAGCTCCAATGGCTACCTATTACACCTAGGATTAAATGTCCTCTTTTGTCTACTACTTAAAACTATTCACCACCTGGATCCTCCCTCATTTTCCATTCTTTTTTATACTTTTCTTTCCTTGTGTTCCAACCACACGTGCCTACTTGTTGCTCCTCACATAGGATGCATGGGTATCCCATCTCCATTCCTTTGACTTGACTGTCCTCCCATATCTGAAATGCTCTCCTTCCTAAATCAACATCTCTTAAAATCCTTGGTTTCCTCTAACACTCTCAACCTTAGGACTACCTGGAATTGAGTAAGCTTTTCCTATACTTCCAGATAATATTGCCTTCTCCTCTAAGTCTGCCTTCTAACAATTCTGTGCACATCTTGCATGTATTGAATTGCATACATGTCATCTCCCCAATTAGATTGTAAGCTCCATGATTGGTTTTGCTTTTGCTGTGTATACTCACAGTTCAGCACAGTATTTGGCCATAGCGAACACTTAATAAATGCTTACTAATTGGTTATTAGTTTATTGCTGCAAGCTTTCATTGCTCTATCTACTTTTGGTCCTACCCTTGAGTTCCAGTTTTTATCATTGGTAAGGATTTGAAGTAGACTCTGCTATTCCCTTGTGAGGAAGTTTCCCTTCTCACTTCAGTTGGTAGTTACAGAAGGTCCAGAATGTAATCACAAAATATAAAGGCAGTATTAAAGAGTTTTCCTTCAATCTCCCAAAAATCTGGGAAGCACTCATTCAGTCAACTCGAGAGAATTATAGAATTTTGGTTAAAGGATGAAGGCAAGTGGCACCATGCAGGAATGAACTCCTCTGTCACATCTTGTGACTGGCTCTGAGAATCAGTCACACCCCTTATTCCTATATATAAAAGAAGCAAAACACTCAGCAGTTGAGAAGCATGTGGCAATTATGGAAGGATACCCCTTTTTTCCTGTCCAATAGTACAACAAAGAGATAAGGGTAATTTTCTTCTACTCCTCATGCTTTTTATTGGCCATGTTATTGGATCACAGAAAATGCTACATCCAGTGGAGATGAGAGATGCAATGAAGACATACTTGAGTGTAGGAAGGTAGTCAACCAAGGAAAGAAAAAAGCAGCTTCAAGGACAGTGACCCCTGACAATTGAGTGTCAAACTATGAAGGGAAGTAGACACTGGGAACCCAACTCTATCTTCTCATGAATGCTGTATATATTTGTTGGAGAGTGAGCCCCATATTGGTAGGTTGGGGATGTTTTATAGTGATCATTTTTGCTATGCATTTGAGTAACACCTTTCCTAAGAACCAAATTATTCTGAGGGCTTACTGGTAATGGGAAGCACACTGATGGGGGTTCATAAATTACTGTATTAAGAGTAACTGGGCACAGGACACCTTTAGAATCCTAAGAGTAGCAGCCATACACTGGGAATTCAATCTGTGAATATGAGTAAAAGTAGCACCCATATGAGTGCTACACTCTAGCAGAACTCATTGAAATAAAGACATACCCTAATTGTGTATCAGTACTTCTATGTATATTTCATGTACCCCTAAAGAATTAGATAAAATAATAATTCATAAAGAATGAGAAAATTAAATGAGAATTTTTCAAAGTAGTCATGTCACAGTAATATTTCCTTTACATTGCCTCCTTCCTAGGTTTCCTGCAGTAATTTTTCTATAAAAATATTCAGAAGTCCCAAGTCATCCAAACCTATCTTACAATAAAAGCCTTTGATAAGAGCAGCCTCTAAAGAAAGATAAAAAGGAAAGGTGGTCGTAGGTGAGAAAACACTAAAATAATCCCAAAATATACTCTCCATAGCACAATATAGGATATGAAAAATAGAACACATATAAGAATGCACAAACTCATGAGAAATTTTTGTGTTAATCCTATCTGACAACTGATTTTTATTCACCTTTGGATAACTCCAAAGCAATAAATGTGGATAGACACAAGTTAAAAGGGACAAGCCTATACAGGTGACCCATTTAAAATACTTGATGCTTTATAATAGAAAATTAGGCCAAGATTTAAGTCTTCAATGATTATTAAAGTATAAAACAGATATTTTCCAGGGAACTATATTAAAAGTATTTAATTTGTTCTTCATCACCTTAGTTAAGAAATACTAACTGAACACTGAGGTGGCCACTTGAGCCATATGTGTCATAGTAGAAAGAGTGCAAGTCATAGGACCGGAGTTCTGCCAATGTAAGACCTTAGACGAGTCTTTAGATCTTCCAAGTTCCTCATATGTAAAATGAGGGGGTTGGACTCAACAGTTTATAAGAGACTTTCCAGTTTTACATGTATGATTCTATAAATATAGTCATTGTATTGCATTCTGCTTGAAAATGTGGGGAAAGGGGGCAGTTCAGAAAACTAAAGACTTATTTCAGCATTGTTATAAATTTGGCATTAACATTGAGCTATAAAGATTTTTAAAGAAAAAGTAGGGTTCCAAGAGCTGTGATGAAAACCAGAATTAATATAGAAACTGAATCATGTCCTTTATTTTTTTAAACATTCCTGTCATCAGCTTTGAAACCCTAGCAGTTAATGAACAATACACAGCAAGGCAAAGAAGAAAGTTGTGTTGATTTTACTCATTTCTAGATGCAAAGGGAAAGACATCGACCTCATCAGCACACATGCCTTGAGCCTCTACCAGGTCTAAGGCTCCCTGCCAGTTGCTCCTAGCTTTTTCGACTTTCCTGAACCCTGGAGCTGCCAATTTCCTGTTCATTATGCAAGGGAAGTCACTTGTGGTGCTGCAAAAAACATGATGTCATGAGGCACCTGAGCAGGACACAAGGCCAGAAGCAGGTCCGTTTTTGTTTTAAGAGTAAGGGAGAATTCATCAAACCTTTGAAGAGGCTGGGCAGGGGAGCAATAGTAGGGCAAACAGCATATCTTGTGAGCAGGGAGAGAACTGTCAAAGAGAATTCCTTTTCTGCCAGCTAAAAGGCCCCCCAAAGTAGGATGAATCAAATTCCACTAGCCACAATCTGGCTATATTATATTTGGATATTAATCCTGAACTGAACATTGATTCTGAAGAAGTCCTTTCTTCAAAACTTTAAGGCAACAATTAAGTATTCCATTGTCATGGCTCAATTAAATGGTTTGGCCTGAGAAAATTGGGGATTGTAAAGTGAGGATGGAATGTGCTTTGATCCTCTTTCCAGGGTTATTGTTTCATTAATAAATGAACATGTCATTTGTCTCACCAGAGGGAGCTCATGCCCTCCAGGCTTTTTTCCCTTTTTTGTTCAGGTTTTATAAAGATGAATTTCCAGTGCTCTGAAATACCATGGATTAGTAGTTAAGCCTGACAGCACTTCGGGGAGTAGCGGGCTTAAAGTGCCTCACACAGGTCTCCAAAGCACTTGTTTACTAATAGAGGAAATCAGCGACCGTCTGCAGCTGCTGATATTGCATTACCATTTGGAAAGACAGTAGCTGAGATAACAAATCACACAGTTTTAATAATTACTCCTGCATTCCAGTTTTTTGTTTCCTGCATAACTGTAAAGGCTGGATTTCTTCCAAATAAACAGATAAAAACAGTATGGAACTTTTATCTTTTAATGATAATGACAACACATCAGTTTCACTAAAAGTTTCCTGCTGGATTTTTTTTCTGATTTCTAGAGTTTCAATAAAATGTAATTATACTTTATAATTCCACTCTTTTAATCTTCACTTCAAAAACTATTCTCAGTTAGCAAGTTTGCTGGGCATGGAGGGTAGGTGACAAACTGCCATCCACTTCCTTCCCCATCTTGTCATGTTCCTGAATTCTGTCTTAGGGTAAACCTGTCATTGAACTACCCATATAAACTGAGCTATTTTATATTCAAATTAATACCTAGTTTAATTTGAATGTAAAATAGTTCTATTTATGCCCTCATTAAAAAAAAAGTATGGTATTTGGCAATGAATGGATATTTAAGATATGATACATGAGCAACATATTTTTTTATTTTTTAATCCTAAATTGAACCTACATTAAGATAGGAACATTTCAATATCAATAGATAGGTCATAAAAGGAGCCCTTTAAAATCTGCATAGTAAATATGTGCTCTAGGGGTCAAAATATGCCATTGTGCAGAGACAGTACAGGGTTTAGTTCATATGGTTAGAGCTCAGTATTTTCAGGCAAATCTGTCCATTGTTCCATTTCTATAGCTTGAGGATGTCAATTGATTTTAAAACATATGCTCCAACTTTATTTGTGCAATAATTTCATGGACTTTATTTTGTTGTCGAAGAAGTTAACAACTAAATAGGAAAATGATGTCTTCCTCTCTCGTGCAGTGAAACCATAAAAGTTGGCAGACAGAAAGGAATGCTGAACTTTTCCCAGAGCTCTTCGTTTGGTTACCATCCATCCATGTTCCACTGGGTGATTATAGAAAGCTTTTTTAAAGCATTACTTCAGAATGATCTTAATTGGTGCAAGGTTGAGCCCTTTCTAGGAGGGGAGGGAAAAGGTTGAATAGCCTTTTCAAGTCACATGAAAGTTTTTAGGATGAATGTACGATAATTAGATTAATAAGTAGCTTAATTTATCACAGCTGAGGATTTCAACAGCCACACATTAGAGAGGAAAAAAAAGATTAGTGTGATTCCAGTTTGTTAAAAAAAATGTACTGAAATTTGATTAACCTTAAACACAAAGTGTCTTTCTTTCTCTGTCTAAATGTAGTGGATGGGGAGGGGGGAGAAGAGAGGGGACCTGAAATAATCAGAAAAATCCCGTTTTATTCCTTTGTGTTTCCCAGTTAATGAGAGGTATCAGGATGGCTTGAAACAACTTTTCCCTCTGCTGTTTTTTTTCTTCCTGAAGTAATGAATTGGAACCTATGGGATCTCAAATTGAAAAAAATTTTTTTTTCACTTTAGAGGATTGCTACTTATCAGATATACATTTAATTAAATGTATAGAGGCAGATCTCTTCTTCATGTGCAGGAAAGGGAATTGCAAAAATTCTTGGAGAGGAAAATCTGGTAGAGTAGTGGGTTTGGGTTTGGGGTTCTTTCCTCCATTAACTGTGGAAAGAAACACTGAAGCTGAGGTGGTTGGATGGTATTACAAGGCACTGTCCGCCACAGAATGACATATTGAAATCCAGCCATTGGAAATCACAGGTTACCCAAATAGGGTGCAGTGATGAGTTGAGCAGTATTAATGAGAATAATGTTCAGGTTGAAGACCATTATGGCAATGGCAAAAGCAATCATTTACTTCTCTATGAATGAATCCTGATTAAAAATCAGCCATGAACTAACATACAAAAAAAAAAAAGAAAAAAAAATCATGCTTACAGTTTCCAACCCCAAGTCCTTCCCTTTACCTCCTCCACACAGAACAATGTGTCTTTCTTAATAGAAAGTGAAATCTGCTGTGCCCTTTGATGATAATATCCATCCAGGGGTCGCCATTGCAACCCCTGGATATTGTCATTATTTATCAGTTCTAATGTCAGATTTCATTAAACTTAAAGTTCTTAACTCTTGCATGGCTATAAACAAAACCCAGAGCATTGTGATTAACAAAGCTGCTGGCACCAGATTTGGTATCACCCATGAAACAGCCTGGAGTGCAGCGCTATGGTACCTGTCAACAGCCACAACAGCCATCATCATTGGAAGGAGCGCTAATGCAAACTCAGCAGTGGGGCCATACATTCTGTATTCATGATGTTATGTGAAGGTCTCTTCTTTGAGACAGCATGAGGAAGGTGTGGGCCTAGGCACCAGCATGTAGTTGGTCAGTGGGATGCTCTGCCTAAAAGAAAACAAAACAATTAAACCATCAGACAGCCCTAATGGAACCATGTACCCCACCCTACCCCATAAAAAGCTATATATTTTCTTGGTTTGGTTCCTTCTCACCTCAAGGCTGGGGTGGGGGGGGAAGGAGAGATGTACTGTGCTAAAAAAAAAAAATTACAAAAATAAGTAATTAAAAAAATGGAATTTGGAGCTTCTAACCATTGTGAGTTGTGCATACTACTTGTGCTATAATATTGGAATGGTTAACATTGGCACAGCAAGATCATACAAATGACAGTGTTAAGGGCACTCATGCATTGGCCTGTTTTGATAAGATTGATAACTGTAGCCAGTAGCTTAGGAGAATCGATTTCCACGGTAGGCGCCTTCTCTGGGAGCATAAATCTTTTCTTCTGCTTTTGGAAATGGGTAGCTTTAAAGGAGTTTTCTATACCGATTAAAAAATTAAAAAAAAATAGCCATGAATGGTATATGTATTTTTAAAATTTCAAGGATGAAATTTTAAAACATTATCATGGAAGTTGAATAAACCTAGGAAGCTATTACCCATCAGCCAACATTCTGAAACCAAAACCTGCCTATAATCTAAAATGGGTATCTCATTACTGGTTAACATTATTTATTTAGGAGGAGATACGACCTCTAATTTTCCTTTAAATGATTAATTTAGTGTTTAAATAAGTGCCTTTTATTTAATAATGTTTTCTTTAAGCAATTCACTAATGTCAATAAACTCTTTGTTTAACCTTCTTAAAGGAAACACTTTCCCGGCTCTGAGGTAATTAATGAGCTACCAAATAAATGGGTATAGGGAAATGAGATAAATAATTATCTGATATTAAGGGTGGCCCAGATCAGAGACATAGAACATAAAAAGTCTTCTCTCATATGTATAAGAAACATGATTTGACTAATAAAATATGGTAAAGTTGCCCTCGATGGTTAAAACCTTAGATAAATCTGAGGTTTCATTTCTATTTCAATTCCTGTCAGGTATAGCACTCATTTTTGAATTTCCCAGCATGTGGAAGAGCCTACAAACAATGAGGGATAATTTATACAAATTACAGTATCTTTAAAGTTAGTGGGGAAAATTATGAATTGCATATAGTAGTGGAAAATAATTTGTATATGATGTTAATTTTTGCTGTTCTAGATAGAAATTTCATAGCGTTGTTGTAAGGTTTGCTGTATAAACCAGGAAATTCTGAAGTAATTTTTGAAAGGGGGGTTTTATTTAATGAAAAATGCAGGACAATACATGTATCAATTTATCTATATGTATATGTGTTGGCATATATATCTTATATGTTACAAATATATATTAGTTCTTATTTACAAATTGAAATTCATTTTTCTAGTTTATGAACATAATACAATGTAGTAAAAAGGTTGCTGGATTTATAGTCAAAAGACCTGGGTTTGCTTCTCAGCTTTGTTATGTACCACAATTTGACCTTGGGCAAATCCTTTTTAACATTTTTACACTTAGGTTCTATAAAGTGACCAGGTTGTACTAGAATGTCTAACCCAACTCCAAATACTACAAATTTATGAAGATGTTTTCTTTGTACATAACATTACTGCTTGATACACAAACATTTTTCAACTGCTTGAATGGGCAGCTAGGTGGAACAGTGGATAGGATGCTGAGGCTGAAATCAGGAAAACATCTTCCTGAGTTCAAATTCAGCCTAAGGCATTTACTAGCTGTGTGACCCCCAAGCCAGTCACTTAGCCTTATTTGCCTCAGTTTCCTCTTCTGTAAAATGAGCTAGAGAAGGAAATGGCAAACCACTCCAGTATCTTTGCCAAGAAAACCGCAAATGAGGTCATGAAGAGTTGGACGTGACTGAAACAACATTTAATAAAAATTACACCTTTTCTAATTGTAGTTTCTTTTTTGACTTTGGGCTATAAGTAGAGATTGATATTAGGTGCTAAAATAAAGAGTCTTAGAATCCCTTAGAATCTTACATTTCAAAAGGACCACAAAGGTCATCCAACCACTTCTAGAAACAACAATTCTTTGCTACAACATCTCAAACAGAATACAGTTTAATCTTCACTTAAAGTCCTCAGTGATCAGGAGCTTAGTATAGCGGAAGAAGTTTTAGACTTGGAGTCAGGAGACAGCTAGCCCTACCCTGGACACCTGTTAATTCAGTGACCATGAACAATCTCTGGGCCTCAGTTTCCTCAACTGTAAAAGGGGAATAAAGTTATCCATAGTATTTATTTCATAATGTTGTTGCAAAAATCAAATGAAGAGACAGAGACAAAGAGACAGAGAGAGTTATATTATCATGGAGAACTCATTACCTCACACATTTCTGGACAGTTCAAATTATCAGGAAATTTTTCCTTAGTTTGATCCCAAAATCTGTTTTCCTGTAATTTCTAGCAATTGATCCCTCTAAGGACAAGTAGAATATATCTAATCACTCTGCCACACATAAAAACCCTTTTAATATTTGAAGAAATTCCCTTTTTTCGATACCCAACTCTCCTCTCTCTCCCTTCCTCACTACTGTGTTCTTTCCTCTAGACTGTTTATGCTTCTTTCCCCCATTTCATTCCCCATCCTCTGAAAAGACTCTCTCATGTCAATGTCCTTCCTAAAAAAGTCATTGGTATGTAGCATCTCAAAATCTAAATTGTGGACCCTCTTCTCCAAATGTGATCTGACCAGGGCATGGTACCATGTGCAATACTATCATCTCCTTTACTCTGAACACTATGTTTCTTTTCATGGAGCTTAACATCACATGAGGTTTTTTTGACTGCCAGGTAGCAATAACAGCAACCATGATAACTCACATTTATAGAGAGCTTTAAGGTTTGCAAAATATTTTCTTCACAATAAGCCAACATCAGATTGTTGAAGCTTGTTGAGTTTAACACCCACAACCTTTTCATATCAACTGCTTTCTGCGTCTGCTCTTATATTGGCATAATTGGGTTTTTTTTTTAACCCAAATGCAAACTTTCATTTTTGCCACCTTATGAGACCTGAAGAAAGGTAACATGACAGAGTAGATAAAAGTACTGAGCTCAGAGTGATGAAGACCAGTATTCAAATCCTTCCTATAATACTTAGTGTGCGGTGCTACGTGTCCCTTAATGCGCCTCAAGCAATTCCCTGGGACTTTCCTACTAAGCTACAGATGGGTTATGATCTCTGTGGCTATAAAGAGAGTTCTAGGACCCAGAGTTCCCCACACTGACAAAATCACAGCTCATTTACATATTCATGTATGAGAACCAGGCAAAAACAAGAGACCTGAAGAAACCACTAACATTCCATTAAAACAAAGAAAGATATTGTGTATTCTGAATGATGACCTCCAGAGTGTCAAGCAGATAGAGAAAGCACTCATTTTCAGAAAAGAAGCTGAGAAAGGAACAAAAAAACCCACAACTTCTTTAATTCAAAGAACAGAAATGAAGCTCCGGGTTTATATTAATTGGGCTCAATCTAGAGGCTTCTCAATAATCACTCTTTCTTTGCTTCGTGCCTGTATGCATGGTTTCCCCTGGGAACACTGAGATTTTGCTCTCAGCCCAGTCTCTATTGAAAATAATAAAAAAGCTATAACACATTAAGACTCACAAAGCATTTTACAAATATTATTTCATTTTATCCTCACACCAGCCCTGGGAAGTGGGGGCCATTTTTACAAATGAGGGAACTGAGGCAAACGGAAGCAAAATTTGCCCAGGATTACACAGGTATTAAATGGCTGAGGTTGAATTTGAATTTAGGTTTTTCTGACTCCAGGCCCAGTGCTCTAATCTACTTAGCTACCTAGCTGCCTATAAAGGTAGTGATAAAGGACGCTTGGGTGCCATGTAAGCACTTAGTCTAAACATTCAGTTCAGAAAAAGTTTCATTTCATTTGCATAAAATGTGTATAATCCCATAAAAAAGCAAAATGACTCTCCTTACTATAGATGAGTTTCACCTCCACCAGGACTACCCCAAGACTGAGGCCAGTTCACAAAGGGAAAGCACTCAGGGTCATTAGAGAGTCCATTAATTTCCCCCCAGTGATCGCCACTTTCCGAGGGACTCATACAGTTACCCCCAGAATTATAATACTACCCTAATTGAAGCTCTTTCCCCTGGTAGGAAAGCAATCAAAGTTGCAAGAGTCAAGTGATTCTTTCTCCCACTGAGCCCTGCCTTCCCAAGGACCTATAGCATTCCCTAAAATTAAGGTACTATCCTTCTTTGGGGTATATATGGTGTCCAGGGAGGACCAGCACCTCTGGTGTGAGGGTTTGCTGAACCCTTTTCAGGACTGCTCACCCACCACCCTTGGTGTCCATCTGCCACCCAACTGTCATTTTGACTTCAAGAAACTGTAGCATGTGCAGTGATCACAACTTGCAAATGAGCTAAACTAGGCTGAGGGTAACCAAGACCTCAAACCTTTAGAGAGTTGAGGAGATGTCTACCCAAGCATGTGAAGACTTTCCCTGGTGGAATAGGAGGATGTAAACGGTTTATTCCAAAAGCTATGAATGAGGCTGAAGCAAGAGCTGTAGAGAACTTACGGCTTGTTCAGACACAGAAGATGCCTAGGTTATCTACAGCATCCTAGACCATCACCAGTTATCTTGACTTTTGTCTTGTCTCTGGACTTTGATGATTCTGGAGAAGAGAATGATGTTGATGATTTTGTGATATTTTGCCTTGCTTAAATCCAATTCACAAGCAAGTCAAGATATCACCTTATGATGTCATTGGTTCTCTTAGAAAACAAAGGACTAACAACAACCACAATTCTCTTGTTTTAGGTCTCTCTGGAAGTGAAAAGAATTCAAGGTTGATCAATAGTTAATTTCCTGTAGTGCCAATGTGACATTCATAGCACCTACAGCGGCTGTGAATATGCTGGTGTAATTCTGAATCACAAAATAGAAGACTCTTCACATGAAAGACAGAACCAAAACATTTATTTAAACCACAGAAAGTCAAATTCCAATACCAGAAAACAAAATCCATCATAGCAACAAAGAAATATATACACAATAACAATGTAGGGGCCACCACCATCTCCAAGCCTTCCCCTAGGGCCTTCCTACAAATGAACACTCACTACTCGCTGTCTGCTTCCTCTCTCTCCCTCAGCTCTAACTGCTGTGACCAACTTCCTCTCAGCTCTGCTCCACTCTTTCTACTCCACCCGTTCAGCAAATTCCTTCCTCCCCAGACTCAGGTGACTCAGGCTTCCATGTGACTCAAGCAGGTCTATTAATAAATGGGAAAGATCTTCCCATTTATGCAAAAAGTTCAAAAAATACATTAACAATGCATCCCTTCTGGTCACACCTACACAATGAGCACAATTACAATTCACCATGCTAGTGAGGGACAAAGTCAAAGTTTGCTTATTCACATCATGGCTCTGTCCCTCAAAGTATTCCTAACTCTAGTTCTTATGGGTCATGAAATTCTTCTAATTTTAGAATTTTTTTATTGCCCATACATCGGGCCACATGACTTGTGTAAAAATATATGTACAAACTCATCTCCCTCCCCTTGTCTCCATGATGTCAGAATAGCTAGAAACATGAATGAATGAGAAAGCATTTATTAAATGTTTACGATGTACTCACCGTTGTATTCAGTGCTGAGAACACATGTAGAAAAATGAAGTGTGCCAAATAAACTTCAAAAATAAAAAGCAACCAGAAGAAAGGGAAAGAAATTCATACAGTAAAAAGTATAACAGCAAAGACTTATGAGCATTATTCCTAACGCAATGAATAAATAATATGATGTAAAGTATACACATAGTATTTTATACCAAGATAAAACTCCAGAAAAGATAATAATTTTGCAACAACTATAATTAGATACACAGAAAAAAGGATGGAATAACTACAAGAAGCCCACAGGTATTTGGATGAGTTAAGAAAAGAAGCAAATAAAGAAGTTAGGAATAAAATTATCAATCAATGAAAGACTCAAGAGCCCAATATATGACTTAAAATAAAAACTAGAAAATTATAGCAAAAGTTGAGAGACAGTATGTCATAGTAGATAGAGTGATGGATCTAGAACCAGGAAACTGGGTTCAAATTCCACTTCTGACACTAACTGTGATATAGGCAAATTACCTAACTTCTAACAGTGGTGGAGAACCTGCAGTCTTGTGACCACATGTGGCCCTTTCAGTCCTCAAGTGTGGCCCTTTGACTGAATCCAAACAAGTTCTGTGAAGTTTAGATTCAGTCAAGGGACCTCATTTGAAGACAGAGAGAGCTACACATGGTCTTGAGGCTGCAGGTTCCCCATCAATGTGTCTAGTACTTAATTCACTGGGTTGTTGTGAGTCTCAAATGAGATGTTGTATATTAATTGCTTTGTAACTATAGAAATGCTACTTGCATATCAGTTATGATAATTAATATTAACAAGGAACAAATACCCTCAAAAAAGAATGGACTAAATATCTAAAAAATTGAATCATAAAACAAGAAATATTAGAATAAAGCCAAAACATAGCAAAATCAGAGCACATGAAATATTTATAAATTTAATAGTCTAAAAAACAGGTCTCAAATGACTTAAGAATCATTGATCTGCAATGATGAAACAATTAAAAACCCTAAGTCCATTTTTCAGGACCTCACCAAAAATACTTTTGACTGATAGGCAAAAGTACAGTTGAATAGACTCCATAGAGAATTCAGAGAGAAACTACACATTCAATTCAGTCAGAAATGTAATTGGCAAGCTCCAGAGACAGCAAGTAAAATTATCAATTTGTGATATCCTTTTCTGTTTCCGAGTTTGGGGCAATAATAACTCATTTAAACAGATCAGTCTGGAGTTCTTATAATTGAACACTACGGTTTTTTTTTCTCATTCTCATTATTTGCATTTTTAATTTTCACTCTAAGAAGATCCTTATATAGATAGTTTATTCAAGAATGACCCATCAGTAAGAGGTTATTTTTGTCAAAACATAAATCTATTTAATTTTCATGATATTGTTTTCTCCAATAAAATATTCCATATATAAGTACAAGGCATCTAGATAGTTTAGGAGCCTCTCTCATTCCTTACTTCTAAACCATATTTCCCAATATATGCAAATGCATATATGTATATATACATAAATATACATATGTAAGTATGTGTTGCTCTTCTCAATTTTTTGCATGTAAGTAATAAAATATATGTTGATTTGATTTAGGGAGGCTTATTGAATTTTTCATAGAATACATCTCCAATGGATGATACTATATAAGCTCCAATTATTTAAAAAGTAAACTTTTTCAAATATGTATCATGAGTACTGTAAAAATGAACTGACCAAAAATGTCAGTTGGTTTTTATTGATTTTGCAAACATAGTAACCATAACTCCACCAACTCCTTTTTTTGCCTCCTGAAGGAAAACTTGTAAACCATTCTTCCATTTAGCTGAAACTTTCTTCTGTATTCCCATTTCATTTATAACAAGAATATCAAGATTGATATGATTCAGTTCTTTCAATGATACAACTTATTTATCATTGGACAAGGCCTTCACATTTAGAGAATTAACAGGTAAGCTAATGTTCATATATGGTCAAAAAACTGTGTTTAGCAATAGCCTCTGCTCCCCCTTTCTTTTTCACTAGTCTGCTACTATTGCTATAATAATAGAAAAAGAATGTGTAGCACTAAGGATCATTTTGTATTTTTATTTACTTCATGTTTAATCACAACCAAAAAGTGTCCAGACTACTCCAGACAACAAGAAGCTATCTTAGTCAAGAAGAATAAATACTTTTTCATCAGAATATCATTAATCACTAGAGAATGAACTGGAAGAAAACCCTATTATTCTATTTTATAGAAGAAGTAACCCAGGCACAGAAAATTAAGTACCCTGATTTGATTAAGTCAGGATGAAAGTAAAAACCCATGACTCTCACATGTCCCTCTGCTGCGTAAGCCTCCATCAAACCCAGTAGTCTCCCTAGTATACGAAGTTACTGTCTTAGGAACAAATAACTACATAACGTCTCTTTCAGAAAAAAAAAAAAGGCTTTCCCAATTAAAGACTTATTTTCCATCACTCTCAGTAACTCCTTTCTTTTTGTCCCTTCACCTTTGTTTCTGACTCTTCCTGCCACCACTTTGTGGCCATGTAGTATTTGTCTCTTCAGTACTTCCCTTAGTACCACTGTTGTTCAGTCATTCCATTCATTCCCTACTATTCATGATCCCATTTTGAGTTTTCTTGGCAAAAATACTGGAATAGCATTTCCCTCTCCATATCATTTTACAGATGAGGTAACTGACTTGCTCAGGTCAGTGTCTGAGGCCAGATTTGAACTCAGGAAGATGAATCTTCTTGAATTCAGGCCCCACATTCTATTCACTGCACCACTCCTAATACTACTGAGGCCCACAGATTTTCATCCTTCCTATTGTGGCCTTTTTGTTAAGGAGGTAGAGATGAAATACCCATTTCCAATTTTAGGTGGCAGTTTTGGTAGCATCCTGAATTAGAAGTTGGAGTGACTTTTCCCCCATAGAAAGGATGTCTTAAAATGATGGTTGCTTTGGCATTAACAGCAATATAGTTTAGCTAGGTTATGGGTTTTCTAAGTAAGGTGGAATGTTATTAAACCTCATTACAAGACATGATTTTTTTGGTTCATGGCATTATTAAAGAGTTTACATTTAATGTTTAAGACAGATAACTTTCAGTCACATAATATCTCAGGATATCTCCTTTATATTTATAAACCAATTACCCCTTTGTAAGACCATCTTTGTACTCATCACATATACAACCTTGATTTGTCTGAGCCCAGCTGCTCTACCTCTATGGTGCCCATGGTGGTTGTGTTCATCCTTCATTGCTGAAGAAGACCATGATATCAAAGAAATGATGACATGACTTGCACTTGACTTTGTTTTGCATGAGGGAGGGCTGTGCAAGATCACTAGCCTCACTTTCTCCTCCTGAGCCTTCTGGATCCAGTGACCAGATATTTATCAGGACGACTGGAGACAGCCCAGGATGCAATGGAAGACCTTGACCTTTTAGGCTAAGGTTTTTTCAGGTACTCACTTAAAGGGAAGTAAGGCCCATTCAGTAAATTGACCTCTTTAATAAAGGCCCCTTCACATAGAAAAGAATAAATAAATTATGCTGGAAGGGGCCTAAGGACCCTCAGGATAGTTGTTTCAAAGAGAAACAGTTACTAGTGACATTCACTGTAAGCCAAGAGGGTACAAAAAACAGTCATTGAGAAGAGCTTGGGCAGGAACCCATTGTTGTTCAATGTATGGGTTTCAGAGTGTACTGGGTATAAGGTTTTAGGAAAGAAAAGAAAGAAAAAAGAGAGAGAAAGAAAGAAAGAGAGTGAAAGAGAAAGGAAGGAAGGAAGGAAGGGAGGGAGGGAAAGGAGAAGTAAAGAAAAGAAAAAAGAAGGAAGGAAGGATGTAAGGAAGAAAAAGAAAGATAAGAAAGTGCCCATGATGGTCAAGACTGAAAGAGAAACCAGAACTCATCATGCTCTGAGCTTTTCATATTCAGGTGACTAGATATCAACATAGGTAGCCTGAACCTTTTATCCCCTGAGTCAGTTGAATATTGAGAATGGTTCCAAAATCTTTAGAGGTCCAGGAATGGGGGCAAAATTTAGTAGTTTGTGTTACTAGGGAAGGCTGATTATGATGGATCCCTTGAGTATGGGAACTGTAATAGGGTTAAAGCTGACTGGGTGTTTTTACTAAGTAGAGCACCAAGACAGACAGTCCAGGGAACAGGGTCCTTCTTGGCTACCTAAGGAGAGATGAACTGGCCCAAGTCAGAAACAGAGCAAATCAGAGTTTTTGTGATCAGCAGTAGAGTCAGGCCTGTGAGTAGTCACTTCACTTCTAGCCTGGGAGAGATAAGGAAATCCAGACTGAAAACAAAAATTCAGTACTTTTAAAGGGGAAGAGCTATTGTAACTCACATGGTAATGGGTTTCAGGGAATGGCGCAGTGAATAGAGTGCTGGGTCTGGAGTCAGGAAGGCTTCTCATTTATGTTCAAATTTAAACTCAGACACATACTAGATGTGTGACCCCAGACAAATCACTTAACCCTATTTACCTCAGTTTCCTCATCTGTAAAATGAACTGGAGAAGGAAATGGCAAATCACTCCAGTATCTTTGCCAAGAAAATTCCAAATAAGGTCATGAAGAATCAGACACAACTTCGAAACAACCACAACAAGAAAATGTTCTAGGCAATGTGTCTGATCCTTACAACAACGTTGAGTCAGGTGCTGTTATCATTTCCCTTTATAGAGGAGGAAACTGAAATAAACAGAGGTTAAGTGACTTGCCCAGGGTCACACAGCCAGGACATGTCTGAGGCCAGACTTGAGAATTCAATAGTGTTTGTTTTTAATTGAGTTTTGAGAATATGGATTTTAATAAATTTAGGGAGCTCATCAGTACGCATATCTTGAACAAGTATAGCTAGTTAGATCTGGGCATTGAATAGGTGAAGGAGATTAGAATAGATTCTAAATAAATAATAAAAAATTAAAAAGCCTATAATATGCTGGAAACCCACCTAGATAAAATCATACATCCTTCTAGGCATCAAAGTAGTTATAGAAGGTAGTTACAAGTATATGATGAGAAGCAAATCTAGGAAAAATAGAAGCCTAATACACTAGAACAATTCTGTAGGCTCCTTAGAAAACAGTATTTAGGAAATGCAAGAGAAATGTACAGACATGTGTAGGTTAGCCCCAGACTTAACAGTGACTTCACAGTAAACTGAAAACCAAGTGAAGGTGGATCAGGTTGCTAGGTGTACCTTATACTAAATGCCAAGTACTTAGTACTAAGTGTACTAATTATGTTACTGTGAAGGGGTACTATGACAACAACTCTTTTTTTTAAAGGACAGGAAATAGAAGTTAAAAGATGCAGAAAAGATAACAAATATGTTTAAAATTTTATGTAGAGCTAAAAAGGACTACCAAATCAAATTTTCTACTCTGAATTTTTGGAAAGCTGATTATAGAGGAGTAGCAGATGTTTTAATATTTTTTAATCTCTACTTCTGGATAATTTGTGACCCATTAATCAAATGGATCAAATGGCAGATAGTGGAAAGGTAATTAAAACAATGGAGGAGAAAACTGTTAAAGGACACATCTCTTTTTAAAATGTCATGAGCATGTAAAGAGAAATGGCAATGTTGTTTTAAAGATATTGCTCATTGTTTTTAGGCTTTCATGAAGAAGAGGGTCCTTTAAATATTAGAAAGAGCCAAATAAGATTCATATCATTTTTAAAGGAAGGTGATGAGACTGACTCTAGTGAATTAAAGCCTAATTCAATATTTAGGAATATTTGGGATATTTGGGAAGATGGTAGAACAAATCACAACTAAATAACCTGCAGCCACCCAGAAATCACAAGTTATGGAGAAACAACTTGTGAGATTTTATCAAAAACAAACTGAGTCAAGTGAACAATTTCCTGTCATAAGAAAATTTCAGGAGAGCTATTATTCATGACCCTGTAGAAGAGCAATAGCTGAAACTGATTTCCCCCAGGTCTCCATTAAAGATTATCTAGAATGTGTCCTAGAAATCATAAAGTCATAAAATGTTGGAGGTATAAAGCTTATGTCATCCAATCCCTTTAAAAAATGGAGAAACTGAGACAAAGAAACGGAGGCCAAGAGAGCTTAAATGGTTTGTTCAGGTTGATCCAAGTAATAGGGCAGGTTGGTACATTAGCTTCTCATTGTGGCTTGGGTATTGCCACCAGGGTTTGCTATAAATTGTTCATTCCATGAGCATTAATATATATTATGAGCTATTAATTAATAACTAATTAATATATTAATATATAATATTTATAATACTCAGCACTGTGCTAGGCACTGAGGATATGAAGGGGTAACAATCATCTTCTACTCTTGAGGCAATTGCATTCTATTAGAGGAAAGCAACACAGTCACAGAGAAGTACTTTCTGTGTATGAAATGAAATATGTATGAAATAAGTATGAAGTAATGGAGGGGTGGGATTATGGATGAAACTAGCAGCTGGGGTGATCAAAATAAGCTTCCTGCATATAGGAGGATGCATCAAAGTGGTCTTGTGAAGGAACCTGAAGATTCTATATGGTAAAGATAAGGGGGAAAATGATGGGGATTCCCCAGTTGATAAATGGTCAAAGATAATGAACAGGCAAAAAATTAAACCTATCTATAGTCATATAAAAAAGTGATCTAATCACTATTGATTAGAGAAATGCAAATTAAAACAACTCTGAAGTACCACACCACACCTATGATATTGGTTAACATGACAAAACAGGAAAATGATAAATGTTGGAGGTGTGGGAAAATTGGAACATTGTTGGTGGAGTTGTGAACTGATCCAATCATTCTGGAGAGGAATTTGTAACTATGCCCAAAGGGCTATAAAACTGTGAATACCCTTTGATCCAGCAATATAGCTTCTAGGTCAGTATCCTAAAGAGCTCATAAAAATAGGGAAAGGACCCATAGGCACACAAATATTTATAGCAGCTCTTTTTGTGGTAACCAATAATTGGAAATTGAGGGGATGCCCATCAATTGGGGAATGGCTGAACAAGTTTTGGTATATGAATGTAATGGAATACTATTGTTCCATAAGAAATGATGAACAGACTTCAGAAAAACTTGGAAAGACTTACATGAACAGATGCTGAGTGAAGTGAGCAGAAGCAGGAGAACATTGTACCATGACCAACTTTGATAGACCTAAGTCTTCTCCGTAATACAAAGATCTAAGGCAATCAAAAGATTCATGATGGAAAAATGTTACCCACATCCAGAGAGAGAACTATGGAGTCTGAATGAAGACCAAAGCAAACTATTTTTTGGGGGGTTTCTTCTTTCTCATGATTTTTCCCTTTGGTTCAAATTCTTATTTACAACATGACTAATGTGGAAGAATGTTTAATATGGTTGTACATGTATAGCCTAATATCAGATTGCATGTCACCTTGAGGAGTGTGCAGCAAAGGAAGGGGGAGAAAATTTAGAACTGAAAATCTTATAGAAGCAAATGTTGAAAACTAAAAACAAATATATATGTATATATATATGTATGTATGTATATATGTATGTGTGTGTATATACATATACATATATATATATATATATATATATATATATATATATAGTGATGGAGTATTTAGGAGAGGAGGTATAAAATCTATACAAGGCACAGAGACTAGAAATGAAATGTTGCATGTGGAAAACAGTAGACCAATTTGTCTGGAATGTAGAATGAATACAAGTAAGGTGTAATTAGTCTAGAAAGGTAGGATGAAGTCAGTTTAGGAGTAATGTTAAAAGTCAAACAGGGGTTTATATTTTTCTAGAGGCAATAGGGAGCCACTGATGCTTAGTAGGAGTGCAACACAGACAGACTTGCACTTTAGGAATTGAGATTTGGCTGCTTTCTGTAGAATCAACTGAAATTTCAAACTGAGGAAATGGGGGTGAGAGAACTAACATTATGCTATTACATTAATAACTAATTATAAATTTGTGATGTACCCTTTTCCTTTTATTATTTCTGTTAAGGACCAACTCCTGTAAAGGTCAGTCAACCTCTGAAGCACATGGCTGAGTGATGAGATTGCATTTAGTCCCATAGAAATTGCTTGGTAATTAAATTGTGTGGAACCCCACCCAACTGGGGGATCTAATTTCTGTTTGGAGAATAAACAGAATCCAATCAGAGAGAACCTTTGCCTGGGGGAAGAACCCCCTGTCCTTGATCTCCTCCATTATTGTTTAGGCCAATCCAGCTCATGAAGGAGAAAACTAGCTAGAGAGGTCTGATGGAAATGGCTTCCCTGTCCAAATGCCTTGAGGCTGCTCTGAGTCTCATGATCAAGCCATATTCTCATCAGGAGGACCTGAAGACTTTTATGTCACTCCTTTATTAAATGTCCACCAATCAGGTTTGAATTTCATTTCTCAAGGGAGTTCCCTTTCAGAAGGGATTTAAGGCATTTCAGGGTCTCCCTTAGAATCTTTGGTTACTAAGAGAAACCACTGACCATCAATTTATTAATTGACTAATTAATAAATTAATTGCTAATTACCCAGAAACTGTCTGTCTGGGGTTTCATTTATCACAGGAGACAAAGACTCTAACTATTTTAATAATTTAGATGGCTGTGACTGTGTGAGTATAGAGAAAAGGATACATGTGTGATACATGGTGGAAGTAGAATTAACAGAACTTGCTAACAGATTGGTTATGAGGGATGAATGAAAGTGGAGAGTTAAGGATGATTCATTTCAAGATATCAAACCTGGGTGACTGGAAGAATGGTAGTACCTTTGACAGAAATAAAGAAGTTGGGAAGAGGGCTTTGAGGGGAAAGCTAACAAGTCCTGTGTTGAACATGTTAACTTTGATGTGTCTAAGAGAAAGCCAGCTGGTGATGCAGACCTAGAAATCAGGAGAAAAACTAACACTGAATAAGGATGTATGCAGAAAAATTATAGTTGCCCATGGGCAATGAAATAACCAAGAGAAAGAGTATAAAGAAGGATGAATAGAGGGCAAAAGACAGAGAATCGTGAGAGATATGGATGATGATCCAGGATAAAAGACCCAAGAGAAAAAACCGTAGGAGGAGAGAGTATCTAAAATGAGGGGTCACCAACAACATAAAATGCTACAGAAGGATGAGAATTTTAAAAAGGACATTGGATTTGGTGATCAGGAGAGCACTGTAAAACAAAACTAAAAATTGTGTAAGTATAGCAACCAAGCTTAACTCCCAAGAAAGAATGAGAAAATATGCAACCTTCCCTTCTTTGCAGAAGTAAGGTACTATGGATTAGGAACTCTATACACTATCAGATTCCACTGATGTGTTGAGTACTTAACCTGAACTGATTTTTTTCTTTTTCCTTTTTCTTAATTCATTATTATAAAGGATGACCCACTGGATGATAGGAAGGAGAGATATATGGAAATGGAAATGATGAAAAGAAGCATAGTTAATTTTTTAAAAAGATATCATTGATAACCTAAGAGAGAGCTATCAGTAGCAACCAGATTGCAAAGTGTTGCAGCCTAAATCCAGGTAAGAGAGTTGGGAAATATTCTAGATACATTTTTTTTCTAAGAGTGTGCCTTGAAGCAGTGGAGTGATATATGACATAAAGGTACCAAGCGAAGATATTTTTAAGGATGAAGATAATATAGGAATGTTTGTAAAGAGAAAATAAGGTACCACTGGATAAAGAAGATTGAAAATTAGAGGCACACTGATTGTTTCAAAGGGTAAGTTCCAGGAAGAGAGAGGAGTGAGTGGGTTGAAGGGTACAAGTAGAAAGCAGCAGCCTTGGCAAGGAGCCACCTCTTTCTTCCTCTAGACTTGAAACAAAGGAGGAAAGAGTAGAAAACTGTTAAGGTAATATGAAGTATAGAATTGGGAAGAAGAAGGAGCTCATGAGATATAGACTCAGATCTTTTTCAGTGAAACATGAGGTAGGACTCACTGATAAAAGGAAGGGAGGATGGGTAGTAAAGAAAGCTTGGGGAAGAAAGTTTTGAAATTGATACTGTGGGAGTATAATAGGAAAACAATGGAAAAGCAAAATAATTGAGATGCATCAATGAAAGCCTAATTAAGATTACATAACATAAGCTTTTATGTATATATATATATATATACATATACATAAGTATATGTATATACATACATACGTATATATGTATGTATATATATTTGTATACATATATATCAGCAAATATACACAAATAGCCAAACCAGCATAGTTGTATGACTTTCCCTCTTAACATTCAGCAGTACATAAAAATAATAGAGAAGTCTTGCATGGTCAAAGTAATCCAGGGGTGGCATTTGAAAAGTGACGAACAGTGACTGGGCAAGGTGACAAGCACTTCAAGCATAAAGTTAAACTGCTCAACTAAAGAGTCAAGATTTGGAAGGAAGGAAAATGAAACCAGAGCGGGGTGAAGGTAAAGGAGGGAGGGGTAAAGTGACAAGAGGTTTCAGTGAAGACAGAAAATAGATTTAGAGGAGGTATAGAGAGTAATGAAAGGTCAGATTATGATCAGATAGTGGAATTTTAGAATTATAAATTGTGGAGGTGGAATAATTATGAACAAAGATGAGACTAAGATGCCATCACTATGTGTGGCTGGGATATAATGAAAGTATAAATCATGGGTATTAAGAAGGTAAATAAACTGGGAAGCCCTGGTATTTGATAAAACATCAATTTGTAAACTGAAGTCTCCATAAATAAGGGGAAAAGGTTGGGAAGAAGAAGGAGATGGGATGAAAAGGAAGACTGCGAACAGGTTGTAAACTCCTTGGTGGGGTGGGGTGGGGTGGGGGGAAGAAAATTATTTAGAGGCCAAGAGAGAACAGCCATTAGGATCTGGATAGGATGATTTATCTGGATGAACTGAACCTTTCAAAAAAGGAGAGATTACTGATTGATGGTGGTTGGAGGAGAGTCTGGAAGTATCAAGTGAAGAACAAAAAGCATAACTCTAGTTCATTGTGTTAGGGGCATCAATGAAAGCACATGCAGTACTGGAAACTGTAGCCAGTTAAATCTTCTGGTGAGATCCAGGCCTATGACTTCAAGATGGAAAGAGAATGGAAATCAATGAAAGCACATGCAGTACTGGAAACCGTAGCCAGTTAAATCTTCTGGTGAGATCCAGGCCTATGACTTCAAGATGGAAAGAGAATCCATGATGAAGGAAAATTTATCAATGATAAACCAGGCTTCCATGTGAAACAATGGAAGGGGAGATAATGGAGAGATGAGGATACAGAATGATATGCATGGGTAAGAGCAATCAAATAGTGATGGCTAGTGGAATAATTGGTAGTCTATGACTAAATTACAAATATTCTAAGTGGAGTCATAGCTAATTTGAAGGTGCGTTCTATTTCTGGAGCATTTATCTGAGTATAATGGAGAACACTTGGCTTATCAGATTAAACAAACTTGCTGATCTGTATCCAGTTTTAGTGACTTACGCATGTCTGAAACCTAGAAATGATCTCTTGAGAATACCAAGTACATAAAGGAAGGTTGGATTAGTTAGGGAAACAAGTGACTTCTTTATTTCTTCTTTAAGTCGAATGATACTTTGAGGGGGGATGTGGGGGGAGGAAGGGCAGTGATGAACACGTTGAAAGTAAATAATGGATAATATAGAGAGCAGCAGTGGAATCTGGATTTCTGTACCATAGCTTAAGATAATGGAATAATGTACCCTGGACTATGAAGAAAAAGCATGTCATAAGGACTTGAAGGAAGACATTTGCCAGCAGATTTAACAATATGATTTAGAAGGCCTTTAAGCTGAAAATGGAGAGAGGAGAGAGAAAAAAATCTCAGATAAAAGCAAATCTGAATGTTGAATCTGGAGAGACTTGCTTTAAAATTTAAGGTGGCTTACTGTGAAGCTTAAAGGGGCTGCATTATGTATCCGGCGAAAGCTTATTCTTATTTAGAAAGAATTCTATGAAGGTTTTAGCTTAACAGGATATATCTGCTCTTGTTCCAAGATCCAGAGTCAATCTGGAGGATGAGAGATGAACTCCATTAACCACAAGGTCAACCTGAATAGGGTATTCCCCAAACACAAATTGCTAAATGTAAAGTTCTCAACAGCCATTGAGTTCACAAAAATCTACCCATCTCCCAAAAAACTTCCCTGAAGAAAATAGGTGATAGTCTGTATGCCTAGAAAATGGGGTAAAAGCTTAAAAATAACTGCTAAAGACTCATCATTGTGACACAGTGAGGAACACAGGTAGTGAGAAGAGAATTTGCAAAAGCTACTTTCATAGTTGGAAAGTGAGTTCAGAAAAGTTCTTCCCAGACCTGTGTTCAAAAAAGTAAATTGGAGAATACTAGCTGTAAGGTTTGAAAAGATTTTTACAAATATTACTTCTTTTTATCCTCACAATTGTATCCTATAGCCACCTGCTTTTCTAGCAGTGGTAAGAGGAGGCCATTGCCAAAAAACAGATTCAGAGGCAAGCTGAATACTATGGAGGACAAGACATTTATTCTAGAAAGAAGGATAACAATGAAAGAGGTGATGGGACAACTGCCGGGTGAAATAAAAGAAACAAAAGAATAATATATATTTAACTATAGCAATGTACATCAAAAAGAATGCTAAAAGGCAAACCAAATGATTTAGAATCTAGTAGTGATCCCTGAGAATGGATTATGAAAGATACCTTTCCTCTCAGCAGGAAAGTGGGAGAACTACAAAAACAAAATGTCACATATATCATCAAATGTCAACATTGTAGCCAATTCCATTTATTTGTTTGTTTTTATTGCTACTTGAGAGCAGTTTTGTTTTGATTTTCCTTAATTGTTTTTTGTTTATTTGTTTGTTCCAAAGGAGGGTTCAAATTGGGGAGAAAGAGAAATATATCCAAAAATGACTCTAATATGAAATCTAAAGGCAGAAATTTTTTTTTTGAAAAACATAATGGGAAAGATGGTAGAGTACAACCTGGGACCCAGATGACATCTCTCAACATTCTCCTCCAAATGACCTTAAAATAACACCTCAAGTCAAATTTTGGAGCAACAGAGCCAACAAACGGAGAACTCAGGCAGGTCTGAAGAAGATGTCTGGAACAACTTTGGGAACTCTCAACCTAGAGATAGTAAGGGGATCAGACAACTAGTCAAAAAGAGATTACCCTTGAAAGGCATTGGGTGTAGCTGGTGCTGGTTGATGATTCTATTATCCATAAACAGTTCTGGGTCACAAAAGAGTGCTTTTCATCGGTTAACAAGGCAACAGGGTCCTGTTTACTGTTACAAGGCCAAGAGGCACTCTAGTTCTTACCACTGCAGACCCATCCTTGGTAAACAACAGGGTATAGACCAGAAGCACAGCTCTCCTAGGATAATACTACTGTGGAAGCACCAAAAATTTGCAGACACTCCAGAATTAGCTCTGAAAACACAGCATAAAAAGCCTGAAGCTTGACACAGTGCTTCCCCACTCTCAGGTGACCAGAGTCCAACTTTAACATAAAGTTCTAAGTGTGGAAAAAATAAGCAAACAATTAAAATAAAGGACTTGACATTGAAAAGCAACTATGGCATTTGGGAAGACCAAGACATAAATTCAAAAGACAACAATATGAAAGTGGCAAAGATTCAAAAGAAATGCTAATTGGACTCAAGACCAGCAAGAATTCCTGGAACAATTAAAGAAAGAGATAAGGTGATGAGGCAGGGGGGAATGGAAAAGAAAATAAGGGTAATTAAAGAAAATGTGAAAAAGAATTAACAGGTTGGCAAAGAAGGAACAAAAAAATATTGAAGAAAAGAACTCCTTAAAAAGCTGAATAGACCAAATGGAAAAAGAAGAAAATTATTTTCACTGAAGAAAATAATTCCTTAAAAATTAGAATTGGGCAAGTGGATGTTAATGACTTCAGGAGATATCAGAAAACAATAAAACAAAGTCAAAATGAAAAAAAAAATATGACCCGTCTTACTGGGAAAAAAAACTGACCTGGAAAACAGAATTACTGGACAATCTGGAAACCACGTGTGTATTCATGAGGGTATAGAAATCCCTCTTTCCTGAATAGGGAAATAAGAGGGAAAGGGAGAAGAGATATGGGGGAAGAGATTAGAAAAGAGAGGGCAGATTAAGGGAGGCAATGGTTAGAAGTAAAACAAATTTTGAGGAAGGACAGGATAAAAAGGGAGGGAAAGATAAAGAGAAGAAAATAGGATAAAGGTAAATACACAATAATCATAACTGCGAATATGAATAGGATGAGTTGATCATAAAATTGAAGGAGATAGCAGAACGGATTAGAAAACAGAATCCAACAATATGTTGTTTACCAAAAACATACTTAAAGCAAAATGTCACACATAGTTAAAAAAGAGGACTGGAGCAGAATCTGTTACAATTCAGCGGAAGAAAAAAGAGGAAGGGGATAGTAATCATGATCTCAGACAAAATAAAAGCAAAAATGGACACAATTTTAAGAGATAATCCTTTTTGCTAAAAAGGATCATAGACAATGAAGTAATATAAAAAATATTAAGGGTAAATTTCATTGATGGAGGCCTCATTTCTCAAATACATAGGGAAGTGAGTCAAATTTATTTAAAAAAAAAAAGAGCTAGTACCCAATTGACAAATGGTCAAAGGATATAAAGAGGCAAACTTCAGAAAAACAAATCAAAGTTATGCATAGGTATATGAGGAAAATGCTCTCAATCACTATTGATTAGAGAAGGAAAAAGTAAAATAACTCTGAGGTTCCACCTCTTCTCTATCAAAAATGACACATGCTAGAAGGAATGAGGAAAAATAGGTACATTAATGAATTGTTGGTGGAATAGTGAACTGGTCCATCCATTGTGGAAAGCAATTTGGAACTATGCACAGACATAGTGCATACCCTCTCACCCAGAAATACCACTGTTAGGTCTATATCCCAAAGAGATCAAAAGGAAAGAAAAAAGGACCTACATGTATAAAAATGTTTACAGTAGCTTTTTTTTGTGGTGGCAAAGAATTGAAAATTGAAATGTCCATCAATTGGGGAATGGCTGAACAAGCTATGGTGCATGTGATAGAGAACTATTGTGGTGTAAGAAATTATGATGAGGAGTGTGTTCAGCAAAAACATGGCAAGACTTATATGAAAAAGTAAAAATAAGAACCTGGAGATCACTACATACAGTAACAGCAATGCTTTAATGATGCTCAACTATGAAAGACTTGACTACTCTGATCTACAATGATTCAATTTCAAAGGCTTCACTACCAAAAAAAATGCTATCCACTTCCAGAGAGAGAACTGATGAACTCTGATTACAAATTGAAGTATAATTTTCTCACTTTATTGTTTTTGGGAATTTTTTGGCAGTATAGCAAATGTGAAACTATGTTTTGCATGATTTCACATGTACAAGTGGTACCATATTATTTGTTTTCACAGTCTATGGTGGAAGGATAAGAGGAAAAGAGAGAACCTGGAACTTAAAATTTTAAAAGGAAAGAATGTTAAAAATAAATTAATTTCTTCTTGGATATCTTGATAAAAATGAACAAAATATGGATAATAAAATGAACTTGGGATTTTAACAAAATCAAAAGCATAATCTCATAGGTATTGCTGAGACTCGATGTATAGACCTATCTATTATAGAAGCTATAATACATATTATATATTATTCACACATGATATATATTATTATTATATATAAAATATGTCAATATAGCAGCTGTAATAGTGTAAGTTCACATCTTGCTCAAAAGAAAAAGGTGTTGATTGGAAGACATGGGACTTTGCATCAACAGAATTTCGTTTTGCCACTTAAAATTTTTGTGAACTTCATCAAGTTATTTCATTTCTCTGAACCTCAGTTTCATGGAAATCATAACATTTGAAAGGTGAGAGTAACCTCTATGGATATCTAGTCCAACCCCAACTTGAATAAAACCCCTACTTTGGCACATTCGACATAGTATTGCTTATCTTCTGCTTGAAGACTTCTGAGGAGAAGAGCCCCTTACCACCTCCCTAGGCAGTCTACTTCTGAATAGTTCTAATTGTTGATGTTCTGACATCAAGCTCAAATTTGCATACAGATGTCATTACTAAAACATTGTCAATAACCTTTGAGAAATCATAGAAAATAGGAAAGGTGTGTAGTACTAGAGAAGAATAACTGTCCTAATTCTTGAAAAGGAGGAAAAGTATTCTGCAAATTATTTACCTCTGAACTTGTAATCAAGAACCAACAAAATTCTACACTAAGATGAATTGTTATATGCATTATTTGGAAATACTTGGAAAAACAGCTATAATTATAGGTCAACATAGGTTCATTTAGAACAAACCATTCAAAATTAACCTCATTTCACTTTTCAATAGGTTCATGGAGTGTTAGAACTGGAAGGGATCTTAAAGAACATGTAGTCCAATAGCTTCATTTTTGTAAAATAGAATGCCTGGCACATAGTGTTTATTAAATGTATATTGATTTGATAGTGTTCACATAGTGGTAGGTCAGAGGACTGCTGTATTCATCTTGTATTTTTATCTCAGTAAAATTATTTGATATTTGTCTTATATTGAACACATTTATTGAAATAATTAATTAATTGTAATTAATTATTTGTAATTAAGTTGCAGATTTTTAACTGACAGAAGCAAACACTGACTAAGTGCCTGCTGTGCTAAGTATTTTACAAACATTATCTCATTTGATTCTCACAATAAACTTGGGTAGCTGCTATTATTATACTTATTTTACAGTTAAGGAAACTGAGTCACATAGGAAGTAAATGACTGAAATTGGATTTGAACTCAGGTTTTCCTGACTTCAGACCGAACACTCCATCCACTGAACCACTAAAACACTGGATTTGGAGTCAGAAAACCTAGACTTGAGTCCTAATTCTTCGATTTACTGCTTATATGAACTAAAGATATTTAAGTCCTAAAAGCCTCAGTTTCTTCAACTATAAAATACAAGAGTTGGACTTTTGTGGTTAAGCTGTTTCTGTCATGTCTGACTTTCTTGGCAAAGATACTGGAAGGATTTACCATTTCCTTCTCCAGCTCATTTTACAGATGAGGAAACTGAAGCAAAAAGGTTTAAGTGAAATTTGCCCAAGATCACATAACTACTAAGTATCTGAGGCCAGATTTGAATTTAGGTCTTTTTGTCACTAAGCCCAGTACTCTATCTACTGTGTCACTTAGTTGGCCCTACTCAAAAGTACTTTCCAATTCTAAATAGGTGATCTCATGAACACAGGAGGTCTTCAGTGGACTGTCCTCATCTTTTTTGGCAAAACATTGATATCAATATGTTGAATGAAGACATTGATGACTCCTCTATCAATATTATAGATGGCATAGAACTGGAGGAGGGGGAACATAGGGGGAAAAAGATAGGGGAAAAGAATGTTGACCAAAAGAATTAGAATCAAAAAAGATATTAGTTTGCTGGAGTGATGTGCCAAACTGAACAAGATGAAATTCAGTAGGGAAAAATATAAAATATTGTACTTAGGTTAAAGATTTCCTATTAGATGGCTATAGGGAACTAGATATTAGAGTATGACACCTAAGTAAGTTATACGAACAAGATCTGACAGTCTCAGTGTACTATAAACTCAAGGTCAGTCAATAGAATAGTATTATATTTTAAGCAGTTATTATCTTGGGCTTTCTGAAAGAAGTATGTTGACTAGATAAAGGAATCATTCTGCTATCCTTGACCTGGTCAGATCATATTTGTAGTAGTATGTTCATTTTCAGATACCATATTTTAAGAAGGATCTTGTCAAAAATGGGTAGATGCCCTTTGGCATAATGGATACTATATTGAGCTTGGAGTCCTTAAGACCTAAAATTAAATCTCTGCTTCTGACCTTACGACCAAGGTTAATACCAACTACATTAGAATCTCTGATATGTCAAGTATCCAGCTCCCTCAGACTAACCTATTCAATTCTCCACAGGTTGCTTGGAGGGAGTTACACACTAGGAGTTTACACCACGAATGGAAATCTCAGATGCTTAGTGTCTTTACTTATAGTCAAGCTGAATCTTATTCAGAGGATTTCCAGATTGGGAAGAGAATTCAAAACCATAAAATTTGTTGATGAAACTGAAGATGCTTAACCCGAAACTGAAAAGACTCAATACATGATAAATGTCTTCAAATATTTTAATATCTGCTTGGTGAAAGAGGAGGTAGGTATATTCTTTATTACTTTACAGGGAAGTTGTCTGTTCAACATAACCAAACTCAATTCAATACACAGGTGCTGGAAGAAAGAAACATCACTAGATGAATAGAAATAATCACTGGAACTGCCTTATATGGTGTCCAGTTATCTATTATTGGAAATGTTCAATAAAAAGTTTTTTTTAAAATACTTTTCCTAGATGTTTTAAAGGGTTCTTATATTTTCAGTAAATAGCTTGAACTAAGTAGCATGTGATATCTTCAAACTTTACTATTCCTTTTTTATGCACACATATGCACTCAAAAGCATACACATATATTCATAGAACATTGGAACCAGAACATTAGGACCCAAAGGGGACTTAAGGATCATTTAATCATTAACAGTCTATTCAGGAAGCACTGATTGACAGTTGTGTTCTAAATACAATGAAGGATAGAAATTTGTCATGGTGTCTGCCTTCAAAGGGCTACATATTACAAAAATTTAAAAAAAACAAAACATTTTGATATGCACTATAATAATAATATAAGCTAAGTGTGAAGTGTATACTAAGAGGGCAGTAAGGCCCTCCTGAAACTCCTGTGTCTCCCAAAGGAATTATGAGTTTCTAATGATGAGATTAATTTCTCCTCTCTAGTACAGGCCCCCATCATCTTATGCCTAGACTATTATAATAGCCTACTGGTGGATGTGCATGTCTCAAGTCTCTCCCCACTCCTCCATTTAGCCAACAAAGTGATTTTTCTAAAGCATGGGTCCAATCATGTCACTCTTCCTACTTAACAAACTCCAGTGGCTCCTCGTAGTTCTAGGATCAAAGACAAAATCTATTTGACATTCAAAGCCCTTTATGATTTAGACTCCTCCTACTTTTCCAGTCTTCTTATACCTCCCCACATATACTCTTTGGTCCAATATCATCATTGGCTTCCTTGCTATTCTACAAACAAAACTTTGGACTTCATTATTCCTGTGATTTCAGTAGATTTGTGAAGATTTTACAGACCCAAGGGTCTAAGGTGTTAACTTTTAAGCTATGTTGAGAGCTTTCTTGAATCTGAAGGTATTGAAGGGAGGTTGATGAGTGGCATTTGACTCTTTCCAGGGCTTCACTATAAATCTGGAAAACTACATAGATCTTGGTAAGACCTCAAGAATCCTTCTTCAGTCTCCCTAAAGAGGCATGAAATTTCCTTAACAAAAATAATTCCTTATAAAGAAGTTTAATGAGGAAGAGGACTTTGCTATGACATTCATATTATCTTTTGATAAGATGAAAACTCACCTCTTATTCATCATTCATTAGTCTATTGCCATCACTTTGAAAATTATTGATTGATTCACCATAAACCTTAGAGTGGGAAAAGTTGTGTTACCTGAGCTTGGTTGAGGGTCATGGGCTTTTTATTTTCTTTTGACCAGATCTAAATTCATGTATGGGAGTTGAAGCCCTATACCTTTTACACAGACAGGCAGTCATGAGCAAAATCATGATGTTCCCAGGGGAAATTCAGTAAGTTATGCAGGTCAAGGGTATTATTATGGAAAAACTTATAAGACTGAATTCAATCATCTGTAAAAATGAAGCATGGACAGCTATGTGGTGCAGTAGATAGAGTGCCAGGCCTGGAATCTGAAATACTCATCTTTCTGAGTTTGAATCTGGCTTCAGATACTTACTATCTTGGTGACCTTGGGCGGGTCACTTAGCCCTGTTTACATCAGTTTTCTCATCTGTAAGATGAGCTGGAGAAGGAAATGACAAACCACTGTAGTATCTTTGTCAAGAAAATCCCAAATGGAATCACAAAGAGTTGGATTCACCTGAAAAATAACTAAGTATCAACAAAATGAAGGAATTGGACTGTATTAGACTCTCAAGTCCCTTCAAGCTCTAAATTTATTATATGATATTCCTACAAGTAAGGCATTGCATTAAGTTCTATAGACAGAAAACTCCCCTACACATAAAAAAAAAAAAAGACAATCTTTGCTCTCAAAGAATTTACACTCTCCCTGATGGATAAGATTAGAATAGGTGAATATGTGGGGTTGGGGGGCAGGAGTCATACCACAACACACCAGTCTATAGCAAATTTTTCTATTTCTGAACTTCTGTAGGTCTTGCTAGCTATAGTATTCACTTGACACTTGCCCCATGTCTCCTTGCATTAGCAGTGTGCTTTTGAAATGTATTTATCTTATTTTTCTTTCCACAATATAAGCTCCTTATGAGGAATATGGAGTTGAAATTAGTGCATTGAAACATCTAAAGCTCAGTAGGGACAACACTAGAAGTGACAATTTTCTTCACATCATTCTTTCCAGTTGTTCTATTTCTGGGCAACTTTAATGCTAGCGTAGACTCAGACTGGCAGACTTGACAGGGAGTTGTAGGGAGGAATGGAGTTGGAAACAGCAACAGCAATGGTCATTTACTGATGAAGACTTGTGTACTGCATGACCTTCTCATCACCAACACTGTTTCGCATTTACCTAAACTCAATAAAACTTCATGGATGCACCCTTGCAGCAAACATTGGCATCTAATATATGTGTTTATAAGGAGAACAAACAGACAAGATGTGAGAGTGACAAAGGCAATGTGTGGTGCAGAGTGCTAGACTGATCATAGACTTATCCTTTCCAAGCTAAATATTCACATTTGCCCCCAAGGCAAAATGACTACCAGAAGAATTAACATCAACAAATTAGAGCTATTCTCTGAGCATGAACAGTTTGTTGCTAACTTGGAGGGAAAATTTAGCCAACGCACAGTTGGCAACAGTGGAGCAGAAAAGGAGTGGGCAGCTTTCAGAGATTCAGTGTGTAGCACCGCATTTACTCATCTGGTGTCACAAACACCATGACTGGTTGGATGAAAATGATGGGGAAATTCATAAGCTGCTAAATGAAAAACAAGGACACCACAGGATTTACCAGCAGGATAGTTCATCCACCTCTAAGAAGGCAGCATTTAATTCCATCAAAAGCAAAATACAAGGAAAGCTCCAAGAGATGCAGGATTGCTAGCTCAGTAAGAAGGCAGATAAAATTCAGTTTTATGCTGATAGTAACAATTCAAAGCACTTTTATGATTCCCTGAAAGCTATTTATGGACCAAAAACCTATGGTGCATCACAACTACTCAGTACTGATGGAGCCACATTGATTAGTGATAAGGACATGATCCTAGAGAAATGGGTTGAATATTTCCATAGTGTTCTCAACAGACCATCATCAATCAATGCTAAGGCCATCAACCATTTACCTCAGGTTGAAGTCAATCCCTCCTTAGCTGAACTTCCAACTGAAGAAGAGGTTTTGAGGGCCATTAGGTTCCTTTCATGTAGCAGAACACCTAGTGTTGATTCTATCCCAGATGAGATTTACAAGGCAGGGGACTATTGCTCATACAAAAGCTGACTGAAATTTTCCAGGTTATATGGCAAGAGGAGGTTATCCCCCAGGAGTTCAAGGATGCCTCCACTATCCATCTCTATAAACATAAAGGGAATAGATTGTCCGGCAACAATCATGGGGTGGGGGGAGGGGTCTATCTTAGACTATCTTAGTCACTGCTGGCAAAATTCTTTCTAGAGTCCTCCTTAATAGGCTGGTCCTTCACTTGAAAGATGGTCATATATGTGAGAGCCAGTGTGACTTCAGAAAGGGCCAAGGAACGGTTAATATGGTGTTTGCTACCCAACAACTCCAGGAGAAATGGCAGGAGCAGAACAGAGGTCTGTACACAACACTGTAGATCTGACCAAGGCCTTTGACACTGTTAGCCATTAGGGCTTATGGAAAATTATGTCAAAATTTGGTTGCCCAGAGAAGTTCATTAAGATTGTACATCAATTTCATGATGGCATATTTGCCTGGGTTCTGGATAATTGACAATACTCTTGTGCCTTCCCAGTCATCAATGGAGTGAAACAGGGCAGTGTGCTTGCTCCCATGCTTTTTAGCATGATATTTTCAACCATGTTGTCAAATGCATTCAATGAGGATGAACATGGCATCAAGGTCAACCACTGTACTGATAAGTTCTTCCATTTGAAAAGGCTACAAACCAAGATGAAAGTGAAGGGAGTGTTGGTGCATGATTTTCTGTTTGCAGATGATTGTGCACTCAATGTAGCCTCGGAAGCTGAGATGCAGCAAAGTGTGGATCAATTCTCTGCTGCCTGTGCTAATTTTGACCTAATAATTAACACCAAGAAAATACAGGTGCTCCATCAGCCACCATCACACTATCCATATGTGGAACCATCCGTTACAACAAACAGAGAATTTTTGAATGCTGTGGATAAATTCACTTACCTTGATAGTGTCCTTTCCAGATATGTACATATTAACAAATGAGGTTGATGCATGCATTGCCAGAGCTAGCTTAGGATTTGTGAGAGAAGAGGTATTAGACTGACTACCAAACTGAAGGTCTACAGAGCCGTTGTGCTGACCTCATTGTTATATGATTCTGAAACATGGACAGTTTACCAGTGCCATGCCAGGAAACTGAATTGCTTCCATTTGAACTGTCTTAGGAAGATTCTGAGGATCACCTGGCAGGATAAGATACCAGTCACTGAAGTCCTTGCTCAAGTTGAACTGCCAAACGTGCTTCAGAGAGCACAACTCTGATGGGCTGGCCACATTGTTCAAATGCAAAATATATATATGCTTGCCAAAAAGACTATTTTATGGAAAACTCTCATGGGGAAGGTGATTACATGATGGTCAGAAGAAGTGATACAAGAACACTCTCAGGGTCTCTCTCAAGAACTTTGGATTTGACTGTGCAACATGGGAGACACTGGCACGGCACCTCTTAGCATGACGTGCCCACATAGGAAATGATGCTGTGCTCTTTGAGCAAAACAGAATTAAAACAGCACAAAGTAAATGTAGGATGGGCAAATTTGGGATAACCATCCCAAATATTCACACAGACTATCTGTGCCTAACCTGTGGAAGAGCATTCCAAACTTATAGTGGTCTGATCAGCCACAGCTGGACACACTGAAATTTCACTTTATCATGCTGATGTCATTTTGGTCCTCTTCGAAGACAAAGGACAACAACCAACCAACCAACCAATCAATTTCAGTGCCACAGGAATGCTTTTTGAGTTTCAGAGTCATGAAAATTCAGAAAAGCTTTAAAAGTTTTCTATTGCTTCAAAGGGGGTGAATTAGCAGGAGCAGAGTATGAATGACACAGCATTCACCATGGGCTTTTTTTTAACAGCTTTAAACTGTTAGCCTTACACCAACCTAAATTTGCTTCTTTCCTCTTTCTTATTTTTCCTCTTTCTATGCTTTGGGCCTCAGTAGCTTAAGTTTAATCTGTCCTCCATACGATACCCCTTCAAATACTTGAAAACATGTGTGTTCTTCCCCATGCACCATGCCTCTGACCCAAACCTCTTCCTCTTCGGCCTAATTATGCCTAGTTCCTAAAACTAATAATTATGTCTTGATCTCAAAGCCTTTCACTAATCTGGTTGTCCTTCTCTTGATACTGTCCAGGTCATGAATGGTTTTCTTAAAATGTGGTACTCAGAATTGAAGACAATACTGCTAACTCAATCTAATGAGGGCAGAGTATAAAGGGCTGTCACCTTCAGAGTCCAAGTTATAGTCCCTCTATATTTTATATATATATATATATATGTATGTATATATATACGTTATATGTTATAGTCTAAGGCCTTTTGATTTAGAAAAAATATTAAACTCTGGTCCATGTATTAAGTCCATCTCATTGAATTCTAGCTCTTGAAAAGCTGATGACCCAAGTACCTTACACAGAAGTAACTTTTTCATAGGATTATGAATTCAGAGCTGAAAAAAACTTTAGAGTGCATGCAGTCCAACATCCTCATTTTAAGAAGAAACTGAGTCTTACAGAGACTTCATGACTTATCTCAGGTCATACAGCTAGTAAATGCCTATTGTGGGATTGGAATTTTGATCTTTCTGACTTCAGGTCTAGCACCCCAGCCTATTTTATGCTGCCTTTAAGATGAAGCAGAAAGCCCTAAACTCAAGCATAGTGGCTAATCTAAAAATTTATTGTATCTGATCATATCCAAAGCTTTTGGATTTTCTTATTGCCATAAATGTAGAGTGTAATTTTCAGAAATGGTCTTTTTGTGGTTTTGTTTTTGTCACTGTGTCTCTTCTCACTGTATCAGAAATCTCTTGTATTTAGTCTTTCCAAATTATTAATTGTCACTCGGAAAGCAGTATACTGTTTGATGAGAACTAGACCTGTAGATAAAATTCTGATTTGCATTCAGTATACATTTGTACATTACTTTAAAAGAAATACTGACTTTTTTCCTTAAAGAATGAAAGAGATTAAATTCACAAATGTAGAAGCAGTCCCAACTGCTTATTTTATATAGGTGCCACTCCTACAAACCAATTTATCATATCCTATCTTTTTCACGGAAACACAAAGTAATAATCCTCCATGAGAAAGCACTTCTTTCCTTTCTTATAGTAAATAAGGATCTACATTGATTATTTCACACATTTATCAGTTTCTTTTTTCCTCATTTTGTATGCTAAACAAGGCTCAAAGACACACTACATTACATATGAGTCTGCTTCTGTTTGGCACTCTTTTTCTTTCCTCTCTTTAAAATTAATTCCCCTATAGTGTCTGAATGGTTTTATCAATTAGCTTTTGCTTGGGAAGTCTTTTTTTTTGTCTAATATAGTGTAATGATTTTTTTTTCATCTGTCAAGGGGGGTTATTAATAAATGCTGCCACTGGGGTTAGAACATACTCTGGTGTTTGCTTTGGGGGAACCAGAGGATTGTAGGAAATCCTAGCCAAACTGAATCATAATTAGGAAGAAAATGCTAGCAATTAGAACTATACATTAGGCTTTAATTTACTGCAATGGAAAAGTCAGGGGTGGTATTTTTATTCAGTTTTTTAGGTGCAACCAGATGGAATGCTCATTACTGGATAATTTCCATCAATCCTGTGCATTTCTCAAAGCACAAAGCTGCTGAAAATACAGTGGAGTACAGTGTCTCAGCTTCTGCTCTTTTAAGGGGTAGGAGGGGAGAGAGGGGAGGGTTCAGAAGTTTTCATTTCCCACCACATGCAACTGATCATCTCCCTCTGGGGAGTCTTTAAATATATTGTATAATTTCAAGGGGGTAAAGCACTTTGGGAGTACAAGTATATTAGCATGGCTCACATTTTTCTCCTCCCCCAAATTTATTGAACTGGTTCTTCAGTTCATGTGGCTAATTAAATGATCTAAATCAATCGATGACCTTCCTCAGTGTTTCTGATTTTGTATTTCTCCAATGACCAAAATGACCCTTTTGCGTGTTTATTTCAGAAGATAATGTTTCCTAGGAAGATTATAAAATTGATACAGGATGAAATATACAACACCATGAAAACAATATGCATAATAATTATAATGAAATAAAAAGAAAGATAAAATGAAACTAAATTCTGTGTAATTATGATGCCCAATCTTAGAACTAAAGGAGATTACAGGAAAATGCACCTCAATTCTTCATTGCAGATGGGATTTTGCATGTACTTCCTGACGTCCCTCATATATGAAATTTTATGGAATTTCTATGGGGACACCCTGGATTTTACCTGTCTCTAGGTAAAGAAGGTAAGATAAAGGGAGTAAGAAGTTATCTTAAGGTAAATATACCATGTTGTAGTAGAAATAACACCGGACTTTAAGGGACAGAAGTTTGACTCCCATCTCTTAAACGTACTTTATTTTAATGAGCCTTGGTTCACTTATCCATTAAACAGGAGTAATTGTGTACACTAACAACCTCACAGAGTTGTTCTAAAGAAAGCACTTTGTCAACTGCAAAACACTATAATATTGTGAGCATGATGAGGCAGTAAATACAAGGTAATTTGAGAACGGAGAAACCATTAACAACAGAGCAGGATGGGGAAAAGTCTTGACAGAGGAGGTGATACTGGAGCTGAGTCTTCAAGGAAATAAGGATTCTTAGAAGAATGCATGAAGGGACAATGGAAAGATGGAGAATTTGTACAAATGAACAGGAGTAAGTAGTAGCTCTGGGAATAACCAGAAATTACATTTGCCTGGAACATGGAGTGTGCAAAGCAAACTTGTGTGAGATAAGACTAGAAAACCTAACATGCCAGGCTAAGAGTGACTAAGGGCTTTTGAGAGGGGTAATGATGTGGTCAGACCATGGGAAAATATAAAGGGGAAGACCTAGAAACAGGTTAGACCAAGTAAGAATCTATTATAGCAGAGCAGTCAAGTGATGAGAACCTAGATTAAGGTGATGGTCTTGTGAATAAAAAAATGGTACAGATGTGAGAGCTGTTATAGAGGTAGGACTGGTAAGTCAGGGCAGCTATTTGAATATGTCTGGGAAGGAAGAAGATAAAGACATGGAAAAGTATGTGATAACTCAAAAGTTCTGAGCCTTGATGACTGGGAGGATCGTAGGGTCCTCAATAGGAAAAGGGAAGTTTGAAGGAGAGGCAGATTTATGGAGAAAGACAATGAGTTGTTTTGAACATTTTGAGTTTAAATTTCTTATATAGATGCCCAAGAGAAGAAAACAATCTTCCTAAGACATGTTTCTGACCACCACCTGCTCCCAACTTCATTACTGATACTTTGAACTTCTCTACCAAGCTGCTTTCTCACTCTAGAAAATTCTATTGCCCTTCTAGCTCCCCCCCAACTCCCACTGGTGATTTATTCCAAGAATCTCCATGCTATGTCAGCTATATTTATTTCTGTCCCAGAACTCGGGGTGGGTATTTTCTCTCCTTACCCCTTGCTTTCAGCTCCCTTTTTATGGTGTGGTATCCCTTTGGAATATGAACTTCTTAAGAGTAGTCACTGTCTTTTTTGTTTGTTTATTTTTTGTATTCTCATTGTTTATCACAGTGCCTGGCAGACAGTAAGTGCTTAATAAATCATAATTGGCTTGACTTGTTGATTAATGAGATTGCTAAAGAAAAGAATAGAGAGAAGAGTGTCCAGGACAGAATTTTGAGAAGCATCTATGCTTATAGGTGGTAGAAGATGAATTATGAACAAACAAAAGAGACAGAAAACCTATGGTCAAGTAGGTAAAAGAAGAACCAGGAAAAATCAGTGCCACAGAAAATAGAGTGTAGGAGATTATAACCAGGAGAAAACTGAGGTGGGGGAGAGGAGGGAGTTGGATTGGGCAAGGTCAACAGTGTCAAAAGATGGGAAGCTGCCAAGGATAATAAGGAACAAGAAAAGTTCACTGGGTTTATTGGTTAAGAAATCACTAGTAAACATCAAGAAAGCAATTTCAGCAGCGTGATTGGAAAGGATTGGGAAACAAATGGAGAGTCAAAAAAGGAGGCAACAAGAGTAGATCAGTCTAGAAGTTTTCCGGTAAAAGAAAGGAGACATAAGATGATAGTTTTAAAAGACAAGAGAACATAAATTGTACATATTTGTAGGTAATAGGAGAAGAGTCAGTAGAAAGGGAGAAATTGAATATGAGACTAAATGGACATTGGGGCAAGATCATAAAAGGGAACAAAAGAGAGAGTGGAAGGGGATGGGATCAAGAGTACAAGTAGATAACTTAGGAGAAGGGCTCTCTGTTCCTTGGAGACCAGAATAAAGGAGGAGAATATGGAATATGTTTAGGAGTATAGTAGAAGAGATGGACAAACCAATGGTAGAGATGCCTTTGATTTCATCACTAAGACAAGAAGCAAAATCACCTGTGGAAGATAGCTGGTGCAATGGATAGAGCACCAGGCCTACAGTCAGAAAGATCATCTTCCTGAGTTCAAATCTGACCTCAGGCACTCACTAGCTATGTGACCCTGGGCAAGTCACTTAACCTTATTTGCCTTGCTTTCCTCATCTGTAAAATGAGCTGGAGAAGGAAATGGCAAACCACTCCTGTATCTCCTCCAAGAAAACCCCAAATGGGGACATGACTGAAACGTGACAGAACCATATCAACAACAAAATCATCTGCTGGGGCTTGTCAATGGGAAGTAAAGAAGGCAGCAGTCTTTGAAGAGAAAGAAAAAGTTTAGATCAGCTGCTTCGAGGAGATTCTGAAAGGGATAAATGAAAGGATGGCCATAGAGCCCAGAAAGTCTAGTTGAACTTTAGGTAACATGGAATTACAGTAAACATAGTTGAGTGACTTCTTCCAGTGGCAGTGATATGCAAAAATATAGGAGGAAGAATGGAGGAGGTAAATTTTACCAGCAACTCAAAGTTGCAGCTTTGGCAGGGTTGGGGAAGATAGGTTTCCACAGCAGAAATTTTTGACTAAGTGTTTGGGGCAGTAAATAACATGTGATCATGTTCCTGACTCTGGGTTCAACTCACTACTAGTTCTAAGATGGCCTGAGGGGAAAGAGGCAATTGTACTCAGAAGACAGCACCCAGTCTGAATCCTCAGGGGGAAAAAAGGTGTCCTGCATTACCTTTTAATGTTCTGAGGTTCTTTTACAATGTATTACAACTTAAATGGACTATTCTGATCCTTCCTTCTTAGTAGTTTTTTTGAAACCTTTTTTTTTCTTATCTAAGTTGTCTATTTTCAATAGACTGACATAAACACTTTTAAAGGATTTTCTTTTCTAGACCATTTATCTGAATTTTTTTTTCTTCCTCAGCAAAAATATAATTTCTTCCTCTCCCTCTTCTTCAATAGAATTGGAAATCAACCAGTCAAATAAGGGATTGACAACAGGTTGCCACAGAAATATGGAGAAGCTAGTGCTTTACTAGGCAGAACAAGAATACAGTACTGTAATTTTCCTGGATTAAGGTTGTGCTTCCTTGATACTTGGGTAAAAACAAAACAAAACAAAAAAAAAAACTATTGAGAAACACAAAGGATTGTGGAAGACATGAATAACTAGAGAACTAGCCCTTAAGGAACTTACACTCTATTTGAGTATGGAAGACATAAATACCTGTTAAAATAACAAAATTCACATAACAATTCAAAGTAGTAATAGATGTTACAAGATCACTGCCAAAAGAATTGTACCTTTTTCTTATTTTCTCATTGGAGAAGGGGGCAGCAGCGGGAGGAAGAGAATTTGAAACTAAAAGTAAAATAAAACTGAATTTTAAAAAGAATTGTACAATTAGTGGAATGGATGTTCAGGGGAATGAGAAATTATTCAGTCTGGAATCTTTAGAGAAGATATTGGTGGGGTTTAGAAAACAGAAAAGGAAAGGGGAGTTCAGAATACATAATACAAGGAAGGGAGGGAGAAATCAATCTAGACAGGAAAACAAAAAGCACAAGGACACCGAATAGTGTAAAATACATTTTAAAATATTTGAGTTTACCTAAAGAAGTAGGAGAAACAATGAAGGTTCACATATATTTCTGTGAACAGATATTCACAAATATTTGATTTATACCCCCTGGCAATTTTTAGAAATTGTTCCCCAGTGTGCAGAGGCTTTTAGCTAAATTTGATGATATAGTTGTGTGTTTATAAAAAATAATAATAAAAGATGACTTCCTTTGTCCTCTCTTCCCACACTCTCAAATTACTCCTGAGAAGTGTTTCCCAAAAGGACATCCAAACCCTTTAGAACATAAAATGACCCAAAAGACTATGTAATGAACCAATATGAGGAGAGAAGAGTGAAGGCATCTAACCCTCCCTACTGTAGCCAGTTGTGGGATTCGTCTCTAATACCTACCCTTTAACTATCATAGCCCCAACACTTTCTCACTCTTCTCCCACCCCTTCCCCTCTTTTGTTCTGAATATTGTCCCCTCAAGTCAGTTAAAACTTAACTAGGATCCCAGCACCCACAAATGGTAATTATATAGGTGCTACTGAGAATCCTGTGTCCTCTCCCAGCACACCCAACCCTCCTCTCTAGACCACTTCTTGGCTATAGCAGGCAGCCCTTGAAGGATAGGGGGCTCTTTGTTCCAGAGAAATGTGTTTTGTGCTAGATCCCCCTTGTCTATTCATATGGAGTAAGGCAGAGTAAGTCACATAAGATGAGCAGGCATGGATAGGCTGTGATCTCTATTGAAGATTTTATTACATAATTTCCCCGGCCCCCCAACACTACCCTCCTCCAAAATTCCCTACCACCTAGAACCAATTACCTAGGTTCACAATCTCAATATCATCTCCAGCTCCTCTGTCTAACTCACCCCATATATCAAAGCAATGGCCAGATCTTACTGTTTCTATCTCCACAACAATGCTCACATCTCTCCTCTCTCCACACACGGTTACTACTCAGACATTCATCACCTGTTGCCTGGATTACTGCAATGGCCTCCTAGGCAGCATTACTATCTGGAGTACCTCCCCAAGAAATTTATTTTCCGTAGGGATGTGTCATTGATATTCCTAAAACATAGGTTTGACCATGTTACTGTCTTATTCGGTAAACTCTAACAATCCTGTATGGAAGAGAGAGAGAGAGAGAGAGAGAGGGAGGGAGGGAGGGAGGGAGGGACAGAGATGAAGTAGGAAGTTATTCTCCACCTGGTTACACTGAGAACGCTTTCATTCATGTAGTGACCCACTGCTTGGCATTGAATGAAGTAATAAACCCTGAGTGACACCTTGACCCATGAAAGGACCCATAGGAAAGGTTGCTGTATCTGTTAAGAGACAGTTTACAATCAGTGCCCTTTCGGCTCAGCTCTGCTGGTAGCAAAAAAAAAGTCCATTGAGGGGTGAGGAAGGACAAAATCTGTTTCTACCCTGCTGTCTTAGCTCTTGGGACGAGCTTCTGCCTAAGTTTCTGGCTACTCCAATCTCTCCTTGTATAGGTGACCTCGTGTATCAGCGAGGACCCTGGCATACCCAGGAGAGCCTGCTGTAAAGGTTCTTGGATCTGCTTTTCTAAAAGGAAAGCTACTTTTGGGGGCTCAACAACCTACTTTAATCAAGCACATGTATCATTCACTTCATTCAGGGGAAAAACTCAGCACCCCGACCTTAAGAGAAAACATAAGCAGAAACAATAAACAGAAAACAAACAATTATGCATCATTACCAGAGTGAGAAGCACCAACATCTGAGCTTTCAAAGTAGGGGGTGGGACGGGTAGGTCCCCACCCCTTCTTAAAATAGCTATCCCGGATCTCATCTGGCACAGGAACCTTCTTCCAAAAAAGAAGTCCCAAAGCAAAATCTCACTTCAGCCTATATACTCTTTCGGGGCTGGAGGGCATGACCCTCAACCCTGTGCTTCATTAGAAATTAACAAAAGGTGTCTGAGGGCTATTAATGGGTAGGGAAGATCTTTAACTCTTCCTTCCACCCACCATTAACCTTACATTAACCTTACACCTTGTGAATCCAGAAATCTGCCAGTGCTGTGACATCAGGGCTCCCTAAAGTGGCTGATTAGGTTGGTTGTGGTTGATTGTAGCTGGTTACAGTTGCAGCAGCACAACAAGCCAATGGCCCAAGAAATGCATATATTAGAGAGAGAGGCCACTGAAAAGACTGACTCACCCTGAGAGGTTTATCGGATTGTACCCAGAAAAGATGAAATGGAAAATGACTAATTAATAGCCCCTCAAACTATTTTACATTCTGATGAGGTGTAACTACTAGTTTCTCAACAGACTATAATAATAGGTATGGGTTAAGTTACTGAATTCTATTTAAATCATTCTGTTAATTCTCACTGTTATTCTTTCTATGTTTAGCCTTTTTCCTGTGTAGGAATAAACTGCTTGTTCTATACCTGATTCATATTGTTCATTAGATACCTTTTTAATTCCCCTCCTCTTTGAACTAGGGAACAACTTAGACTTGTGAGCCATAAGTAAAATCAGCTCAGATTTATCCCGGTTGGAAGCTTGTCAATGAATCAATGAACATGAGAAAAGGAAACCCCTTTTCTGTAAGAACAAGTTCCCCTAATACTAAATTCAGTCAATAGGATATTTGGGATCAGAATGAAGAATTGGAGCAATACTCAACACTAGTCCCAGCATTGGTTTCTCAAGTCTGGACATATAAGTAACTCTCTTTGACATTCTGAAGTCTTTCACACTCCCACCAAAAACTACCTTTTCAATTTCAAAATATATTATTACTTCTTTTCCTGCACTAAGAAAATCTTATTGCTATTCTTTATACTCATACTAAATAAAATAAAATATCCAGAAATGAATAGGATATTAAGGCATAATAACATTCATCAAGCAGAACCATCTAAACAAAAAGAAATGGATTTATATTGAAAGTTATCTGCTAAATTGACATCAGAAGCAATTCACCTTTGCTTATTGTTTTTGCAGTGTGTGGTGAATAACTGAACACAAAGAAATGATTCCTGCTGGAAAAAGCTATTATGTTCACTGTTATGACCCATTATTTGAGTGTTCTATTGTGTATCTTTGAATAAAAAATAAATCCAAAAAAATTAACTCACCTCACTGCTTAGTTACATTGATGATATTAATTGAATGAGTTACTAGCAAACAATGGTTATTGAAAAGTCCATCATATGCCCCAGTGCCTACAGAAAGATTTTTCTCTTAAATAGCATAGTATATGTCCTCAAAACTATTAAACTGTGCATACCTTTTGATCCAATAATAACATTACTTGTTTTATACCCCTAAAGAAATTAAAGGAGGAAAAAGATCCAAATGTACCCAAGTATTTATAGCAGTACTGTTGATAGTGGCAAAGAGTTGGAAATTGAAGGGGTGCCCATCAATTGGGGAATAGTCTAATAAATTATAATATATGAATGTGATGGAATACTACTTTACTGCAAGAAATGATGAAAGGAATGGTTGGGAATGGAAGGGAAGGGAAGGGAAAGGGTTGGAAGGGAATGATGAAGGGAAGATAAATCTGGGGTGTCTTGTATGAACTCATGCAGAGTGGAGTGAGCAGAACCAGGACACCAATGTATGCAATAAAGACAATATTGTAAGGAAAATCAATCTTGAAAGACTAAGGGACACAGAACAACACAATGACCAACCACAATTCCAGGGGATTAATGATGAAACAGGCTATCTACTTCCTGATAGAAAGGTGATTGATTCAGAGGGCAAATTGAGACATATTTTTTTCATGTTCAAAGGAAGAATTTCTTTTGCTTTGCTATAACTATCTGTACCAGAAGATTATGTTTTTCTTGCTTTCTTGGTGGAGTGCTTTTTCTCTATTAATTATTTCCTATTTATTATATATATATATATATATATATACATATATATGTATATATATATATACATATATACATATATGTATATATATATATATATAGGTTGTCTCGCCATTGGATTGTAAACTTCTTGAGGGCAATGCCTTTCTTTTGCCTCTTTTTGTGCTTCTAATACCACAGTGCCCAGAACAGGGATGGGGAACCTGCAGCCTCAAGGCCACATGTGTCCTTCTAGGTCCTCAGGTGCAGGTCTTTTAGCCAAGTCCAAGTTTTAAAGAACAAATTCTTTTATTAAGGGGTTTGCTCTGTGGAGTTTGGATTCAGTCAAAGGGCTGCATTTAAGAACCTAGAGGACCACATGCAGCTTTGAGGCAAGTTCCCCTCCCCCACCCCCAGACAATAGAACATAGTAGGTGCTAATTATAGAGTGAGTAGGTGAGGGGGGAAATGGGAAGACAGGTAGGAGGAAGAGAAGGTAGAAATTCATTTGAAAAAATGTTTTAAATAAAATAGTGTATCATATCTTATATACTTTATATTATATATTAGTATATTATACATTATATGCTTTCAGTTCCTTCAGAATTGTATTGCATTGAATAACAAATGTACAAAGTATTTAAAGAAAAAGATACAAAAGGAATAGAGAAACATCATAATCATCATTATTACTGAAAAGGAAGACTGAGAGAACATCAACATCATCAACCTTTATACCTGTTTTCACATTTATACAAATTTTTATGAAAGTCATATGTATCCATATAGATAGATATAGGTATGTATAGCATCTGGAATCAGGGTATAAGTAGGGCACAAGCAGGCATTTACAAACAATATTCAACAATGGAACATACTTCTACAATTTTAAAATTTACTGAAAGATAGATATAAAGGCCAGTTAAGATGGCAGAATAGGAGGAAGTAGTACAGCCAAGGTACAACCTCTCCAACAAAGATCTAAGAGCAATGGACTAAGCAATCATTGAGAAATCAAATAAGAAACAAAGTGAGCCACCTTTACATCCAAAGATCACAAATTTACTATATGGGCAAGTGACAAGAACAGGAACTATGAGCAGGAGAAGTCTGAGATCATCAACTCAATGCCCAGAGCTTTGACATAGGCCAGCGGTACAGGGATGACAAGAGCTGATCATGGATTCAACCCAATCTAAGGCTAGCAATATGGTGTCTCCAAGAGGCACCTGGAGCATAGGTTTAGTATCTAAATTTCCAAATCTAACCAGCAGCCTGTAGACTCCTATAATTGATCTCAAACTCAGCCTCCTCCACCTTACCCAGGTCAACAATGTGGGTCTGGAGCACAGTCTCAGAACTCAAAACTCCAGAGATAATATTAGACTAATAGCCATCACCATTCCCACCTCAGACCAGCAATACAGGAGTTTCCCAGAGGGATTATATAGACTCAGTGCCCAGAGCTCCAAGCAAACTGTCAACTAGAGCAGATTATAAACTCAGCCCCCTATACAAGAGAGCAGTGCCTCAAACAGATCAAGATCACAGACTCAGTCTCAGTTCTCAGCTAGTTCAGAAAGACGGGGCTCCCCAGAATGTCCATAGAAGAATGAAGAAAGAAAAAAAAGATGAATAGCTATTATGAGGCTAGGGGTGCCTAAGACACAAATTCTAAAGAGGAGAATTATTATAAAATGCCTATAAGCAAAGCCTCAAAGAAAAACATAACTTCTTCACAGATTAAATTAGAATTCCTGGAAGAAATTATATGAATTTTTAAAATGAGCTTAAAAATAATATTATAAGAGGAATTAGAATATTAAAGAATCTGAAAAGAAATTAGAAATATGCAGGAGAGACTTGGAAAGAGAATTAATACCTTAACATAACAGATATAAAATCTTATTCAAATAACAAATATTCTCAAAATTAGAAGGGTTCAAACAGAAATTAATTACTCCATGAGAGAGCAGATATATTCTAATAGGCCACAATATTTTTTTTTAAAAAGAAGAGAATATGTATTATTTCATATCAAAACCAGCAGATCTGGAAAAGAGATTAATGATTGCCTGAAAGCCATGGTCAGAAAAAAGAACCTGTATATCATATTTCAAAAAATCATGAAAGAAAACTATACAAATATCTTAGAACCAGAAGACAAAGTGAAAATATAATAAACCCATTAATCTCTAAAAAGAAGCCTCAAAATGAAAACTCCCAGAAATATTATAGCTAAAGTAGCTAATGCTACCAGGTAAAATAAAAAAAATACTGAAATCAACCAGAAAGAAAAAGTTTGACTACCAAAGAAACACAGTCAAGATCATACAAGATTTAATAGGAACAATAAAAAAAAAAACATGGAGAGCATGGAATATAGTATTCCAAAAGACAAAAGATATAAACATCACCAGGAATAGCCCAGAAAAAATGATTATGGTAAAAAATGATATGATAAAAAATCTTATGGAGAAAGAGATGGATCATTAATAATATAGATAACTTTCAAGCATTTTGATGAAAAATCTGGAGCTGAGTAGAAACTATGGAATACAAACATGAGAGTAGAGAAAAACTACATGAAACATTTTTGTTCTAATGAGGAGAAGCTGGGTGATACAAGTATCCTCTAAGAATCATAGTTATCAATAGAGGTCATAGAAAGATTAAAATAAGATAGAGGGCCGGGAAGTGATTTTTTGTTCTGTTTAATAGAACATGAAGATCTTATCATCAACTCTACATCAATTGATGCAGTTAAGGGAGTAGAACCAGAATAATATATACTGTAGCAATCTTTATCTTCACACTCATATTCCTATTCTCTTCCTCTATAGTGCTAATCTTAGTAGAACTTAATACATTTTCCAGCAAAAAACTTTTGAGGCAAAGATCCAGCTTCTTGTGATCTTGCTCCCATCAGGACTGACCTTTTCATCTATGTTGTTACTAGAAACATACACCTGGCTTTTGCCTTCAAGGAATGCCCCTTAAAAATCAAAAACGCATTCATCTCTCACTCTCCCAATATTCAGGACAATTCAATTTCATTTTCCTTTATATGGCTTGCTGATTCAAATTTTCTTTTTTTATTAAAGCATTTCCATACTAGTCATTTTGTTCAAGAAGATTTGAAATAAGAAAATTAAAAAAAGAAAATGAAAATTAGTATGATTCAGTCTATATTCAATCAATATCAGGCCTTTCTCTGGAGATGGATAGTATGCCTCATTAGTCCATTGGAATTGTCTTGGATCCTATATTGCTGAGAAGAGATAAATCATTCACAGTTCTTCATCAAACAATATTACTGTTACTGTGTATAATGTTCTCCTGGTTCTAGCCACTTCATTACACATCATTTCATGTAGTGTCTTTCCAGGTTTTTCTGAAATCATCCTGCTTGTCCTTTGTTACAGTACAATAATATTCCATTACAATCATATACCACAGTTTGTTTAGCCATTCCCCAGTTAATGCACATCTCTTTGATTTCTAATTCTTAGACATCACACAAAAAGAGTTGCAATAAATATTTTTGTACAAACAAATCCTTTTTCCATTTTTGATCCAAATTTTTTAAAATTATTAATAAGAGCCAAGGGATATTTAAATTTTCTCTCTTTATACTTTCCCTGTCAAACTCCTTAATCATCTATCCATCAAGCCAACCCTATAGAGAGAATTAAGATATATGGAGAGCCCACACACAGATCTAAAAATGCTGTAGCCAAAGGATGCCAGGTTCCTGTATCTGGTCATCCAGTTCCTCAAGGCTACCCTTCATCTACATGACCCTTTCCCCACTTCAGCAATGAATTAGTTATCAAAATATTAGAAAAAATCCCTGCCAACTAAAGCCAGATATGCTGGACTAGACCTATCTCAAAATAGTATAGTGATTCAGACTCTTACTACAGGGACAGGGAAGATTAAAATACAAATTCACAAGAGGACAGGACTGACAATATGCCCGCATATGAAACCTCATAAAGAAATGTAAACTGGTCTCAAACCCAAAAAACATACTTAGAAAAGTTCTAGAAGAAATTTAAAAACCAAATTAGACAGGTAGAAGAAAATAATTGTCCAATAATTTTAGGAATACAATTGACAAAATGAAAAAAGAATTCTGAAGAGTGAATTTAAATTTAGAGCTCCTTAAAAAAAGTAAAATTGTCCAAATGGATAAGGAGGTACAAAACTTAACCAGGGAAAATGGACAAATGGAAAAGGAAGTACAAAAGCTAACTGAAGAAAACAATTCATTAACAATCAGAATTAGGCAAGTAGAAGCTAATGACTCTATGAGGATTCAAGAAAAGTCAAAATCTAAAAAATGAAGAAATAGAAGAAAATGTGAAAATCTCATTGGAAAAACAACTGATCTGGAAAACAGATCCAGGAGAGAAAACCTAAGAATGATTGGTCTATCAGAAAACCATGATGAAAAAAAAAATGCCTGGACAATATCTTCTAAGAAATCTTCAAGGAAAACTGCCCTGAGTCCCTAGATTCAGAGGACAAAACAGTCATTGAAAGAATCCAACAATCACCTCCTTAAAGAGATCCTAAATTGAAAAAGCCAAGGAATATTATTGTCAAATTTCAGAACTATCAGGTCAAGGAGAAAATGCTGCAAGCAGTCAGAAAGAAATAATTCAAATATTGAGGAACTACAGTCAGGATCACACAGAACCTTGCAACTTCTACATTAAAAGATCAAAGGGATTGGCATATGATATTCCATAAGGCAAAGGAGCTTGGACTACAACCAATGATAAATTGCCCAGCAAACTGAACATAGTTTTTCAGGCAAGGATATGGACATTCAATGAAATTAGGGATTTCCAGATCTTCCTTACGTAAAGACCAGGGGCAGCTAGGTGGTACAGTGGATAGAGCACCAGTGCAGGAGTCAGGAGGACCTGAGTTCAAATCTCCCCTTAGACACTGGACACTCACTAGCTGTGTGACCTTGGGCAAGTCACTTAACTCCAGTTGCCTCATCCTGGGTCATCTCCAGTAATCCTGATGCATATCTGGTCACTGGATTCAGATGACTCTGAAGGAGAAGTGAGGTTGGTGACCTGCACAGCCCTCCCTCATTCAAGAAACATCTCTGATGGTATGAGCTTCTTCAGCAACGAAGGACAAACACTGCCCCCACACCCCCCACACACACGTAAAGGCCAGAACTCAAAAGAAAATTCTATCTTCAAATGCAGGTCTCAAGAGAGGCATAAAAAGGTAAAAAGGGGGAAAAATTATTATTCAATATGGGCAAACTTCTTACATCTCTACATGGGAGGCTGATACTTGATAATTTTAAGAATTGCATAGTTATTATGGCATATAAAAGGGATATGCATAGATAGAGGGAGTGGGTATAAATTAACTGATATGAAGATAAAAAACCTAATTAAAGGGTGTGAAGAGATTGTAATGGGAGAAGAGGAATGGAGAAGTCAGAAAAGGGTGAATCACATCAAATGAAGAGGCATAAAAACATACTATAGTAGAAAGAAAGAAGAGAGAGAGGAGAGCTTTACTCTCATCATATTTGGTTTAAGGAGGGAACAACATACTCAGTTAAGTATAGAAATATAATTTGCCCTATAGACTGAAGGAGGAGAAAGAGAAAAAAAAAGGGAGGGGGTGGTTAGAAGGGAGGAAAGAAGTAGTAAGGGAAAAGAGAGGGGGGCTGATAGAAGGGAGGGAAGACTGAGAGAAGCAGTGGTCAAAAGTAAAACTCTTGAGGAGGGGAAGAGAAAAGGAGAAATAAAAGCATAAACAGGGGAGAAATAGGATGGAAAGACACAGATATCACATTCACTCTGAATGTGAATGGGATGAACTCTCCCTTAAACAGAGGCTGATAGCAGAATGGATTAAAAACCATATTCCTACAATATGTTGTTTACGTGAAACATATTTGAAACAGGAGGATACACACAGCATAAAGATAAAAGACTGGACCAAAATATATTATGTTTCAATTGATGTGAAAAAAGCAGGGGTAGCAATCCTAAATCTCAAAAGAGCAAAAGCAGAAATAGATCTAATCAAAAGAGATAAGGAGGGAAACTACATCCTGCTAAAAGGCACCATTGAAAATGAAAGAATATCATTATTAAACATATATGCACCAAGTGGTATAGCATCCAGATTCTTTCAGGAGAAGTTAAGGTGGTTACAGGAAGAAGTAGACAGCTAAACTATACTAGTAGAGGACCTCAGCCTCCGCCTCTCTTAACTTGATAAATCTAACTTCAAAATAAACAAAAAGGAAGTTAAGGAGGTGAATAGAATTCTGGAAAAGGTAGATGTGATTGACCTCTGGAGAAAACCAAATGGAGATAGAAAGGAATATACCCTTTTCTCAGTGGTACATGACACATACACAAAAATGAACCATGTACTAGGGCATAAAAATCTCACAATTCAGTACAGAAAGGCAGAGATAGTCGATGCATCCTTTCTGTTTATGATGCAATAAAAATTATTTGTAATAAAGGGTCATGGAAAGATAGAACAAAAATTAACTGGAAACCAAATAATTTAATCCTGAAGAATGAATGGGTCTCAGGTCACACAACAAATCATAGAAACAATCAATACTTTCATTCAAGAGAATGACAATAATGAGACAACTGACCAAAGCTTATGAGATGTAGCAAAGCAGTTCTTAGGTGAAGTTTTGTATCTCTAAATGTTTACATGAATAAAATAGAAAAAGGAAATCAATGAATTAAGTGTACAACTGAGAAAGCTATAAAAAGAACAAAATGAAAACCCTCAATTTAAATAGCAAATTAGAAATACTGAAAACCAAAAGAGAGATTAATAAAATTGAAATTCAGAAAACTATTGGACTAACAAATAAAACTAAAATCTTGCTTTATGAAAAAAACAATAAAATTGATAAACTTTTGGTCAATTTGATTTGAAAAAGAAAGAAGAAAAACAAATTACCAGTATCAAAAATGAAAAAAGTGAACATACCTCCAAAAAAAAGAAATGAAAACAATAATTAGAAATTACTTTGCCTGACTATATGCCCATATGACAATCTTAGCGAAATGTATGAATACTTACAAAAATATAAACTGCTCAGAATATAAACTTCCTCAAAAGAGGAAGTAAAATGCTTAAATAACCCCATCTCAGAAAAAGAAATGGAAGAAGCCATCAATGAACTCCCTAGGAAAAAATCTCCAGGGCCAGATGGATTTACAAGCAAATTCTATAAAACATTTAAATAACAGTTAATTCCAATAATATATAGATTATTTGAGAAAATTGATGGAGTCCTACCCAGTTTTTTATGATATAAATATGGTGCTGATACCTAAACCAGGAAAAGCCCTAACAGAGAAAGTTATAGACCAATTTCCCTAATAAATATAGATGCAAAAATTTTAAATAAGATATTAGCAAAAAGATTACAGCAACTTATCAAGAGAATAATATACTTTGATCAGGTAGGATTCATACCAGGAATGCAAGGCTGATTCAGTATTAGGAAAACTATCAGCATAATCGATCACATCAACAACAAAACTAACAGAAACCATACAATTATTTCAATAGATGCAAAAAAAGCTTTTGACAAAATACAACACTCATTCCTGTTGAAAACAGTGGAGAGCACAGGAATAAATGGATCCTTCCTCAAAATAATAAGAGGTATCTACCTAAAACCATCAGCAAGCATTATATGTAAAGGGGATAAGCTAGATGCATTTACAATAAGATCATCGAGTGAAACAAGGATGTCCATTATCACCACTGTTATTTAATATGGTACTAGAAATGATAGCTTTAGCAAGAAGAGAAGAAAAAGTAATTGAAAGGATTAGAATAGGCAAAGAAGAAGAGAAGTTATCACTCTTTGCAGATGATATGATGATATACTGAGAGAATTTGAGAGAATCAAGTAAAAAATTACTTGAAATAATAAATAACTTTGGCAAAGTTGTAAGATACAAAATGAACCCACATAGATCATTTACATTTCTAAATATTACTAACAAAACCCAACAGAAAGAGAAATCTCATTTAAAGTTACTGTAGACACTATAAAATTTTGGGGAATCTACCTGCCAAAACAAACCCAGGGACTGTATGAACACAATTACAAAACACTTTTCACACAAATAAAGCCAGATCTAAATAACTGGAAAAGTATCAGTTGCTTATAGGTAAGCTGAGCTAATATAATAAAAATGACAATTCTACCCAAATTAATTTACTTATTCAGTGTCATACCAATTAAACTGCCAAAAAAAGTATTTTATAGAGTAAGAAAAAATAATATCAAAATTCATGTGGAAGAACAGAAGGTCCAGAATATCAAGGGAACTAATGAAAAGAAATGCTAGGGAAGGTGGCCTAGACATAGCAGATGTTAAATTGTATTATAAAGCAGTAATCATCAAAACCACTTGGTACTGGCTAAGAAATAGAGAGGTAGATCAGTGGAATAGGTTAGGTACAAAAGACACAGTAGTCAAGGATTATAGCAGTCTACTGTTTGACAAACCCAGCATTTCTGGGATAAGAACTCACTATTTGACAAAAACTGCTGGGAAAACTGGAAAATTAGTGTGGCAGAAACTGGGAATAGACCAATGCCTGACACCATACACAAGAATAAAGACCAAATGGGTATATGATCTAAGTGTAAAGGTTGATATTATAAACAAATTAGGGGAGCAAGGAATCATTTATTTGTCAGATTTATGGAGAAAGGAGGAGTTTATGACCAAATGAGATAGAGAACATTATGCAGTACAAAATGGATAATTTTGATTACATTAAATTGAAAAGATTTTGCACAAACAAAGCCAATGCAACTAAGATTAGGAGGGAAGCAGAAAACTGGGAAAGAATCTTTACAAGTGTCATAAAGGCATCATTTCTAAAGTATATAGAGAACTGAGTCAAATTTGTAAGAATACAAGTTGTTCCCCAATTGATAAATAGTCGAAGAATATAAACAGGCAGTTTTCAGAGGGAGAAATTAAAGATATCTATAGTCATATGAAAAAATGCTCTAAAATCACTATTGACTAGAGAGACGCAAATCAAAACAACTCTGAGGTACCATTTCACACCTAACAAATTGGCTAACAGGACAAAACAGGAAGACAATAGATGGTGGAGAAGATGTGGGAGAGTTGGAGCACTAGTTCATTGTTGGTGGAGCTGTGAGTTTATTCAATCATTCTGGAGAGCAATTTGAAACTATGCCCAAAGGGCTATAAAAATGTGCATACCCTTTGACCCAGCAATACTACTTCTAGGGCTGTATCCCCAAGAGATCATAAAAATGGGAAAAGGATCCACATGTACAAAAATACATATAGCAGCATTTTTTATGGTGGCCACAACCGAAAATTGAAGAGATGCCCATCAATTGGGGAATGACTGAACAAGTTGTGATATATGAATATAATGGAATACTATTGTGCTATAAGAAATGACAAATAGGAGGACTTCAGAAAAACCTGGAAAGGTTGATATGAACTGAAGCTGAGTGGAGTGAGCAGAACCAGAGAACATTATACACAATAAGAGCCACAGTGTGCAAGGATTACATTTGATAAACTTAGTCCTTTACAGCAATGCAAAGAACTAAAACATTTCCAAAGGACTCATGATGAAAATGCCATCCACATCCAGAGAAAGACCTATAGAGTTGGAACACAGAATGAAGCCTTCACAACATTTTGTTATGTTTTGTTTTGTTTTGACTTTTCTCATGGTTTCTCCCATTTGTTTTAATTCTTCTATGCAACATGACTAATGAGAAAATGTGTTTAATAAGAATGTATGTGTAGAACCTATATAAGATTGGATGCCATCATGGGGAGGTATGGGAAGAGAGGGGAGATAATTTAAGACTTACAGAAGTGATTGTTGAAAACTGAAAACAAACCAATTAATTATTTTTTTAAAAAGACATTTTAGCTGATCTCCCTGACTCCAGTCTCTGTCCCTATAATCAATCCTCCCCAAAGTCCCTGAATTAACATCCCTAAAAAAAGTTTAACTATGTCATTCCCCTGCTCAAAAAAGCTTCAATGTTACCTTTAATATAAAATATTAATTGGAATATTAATGGCATTTAAAACTTTCCATAAGAAGATTCCAACTGCCTTAAGGATTGGATTGGATATGCAGTTGACATCTTAATCTCAGTATGTCCAAAACAAAACTTATTATTGTTCCTCCTAAGCCTTGCTCCCCTTTATCTTCCCTCTTAAATTTTAGTGACTTTCTATTTCATCCAAGAGCAAATACAAAATGCTCTGCTTGACATTCAAAGCCCTTCACAACCTATTCCCCTCCTACCTTCTATTTTTTTATAACTTATTCTCCAATAGGTACTCTGATCCAGTGACACTGGCCTCCTGACTGTTCCACAAACAAAGATACTGCCATCTGTCAGCTCCAGGCATTTTCTGTTGCTATTTTCCATGCTTGGAGAATTCTTCCTCCTTTGCTTTGACCACTGACCTCCCTGGCTTCCTTTAACTCCCAATGAAAATCCCATCTCCTATAGAAGTCTTCTTGAATTATTTCCTATTCATCCTGTATATAATAACTCACTTTGTAAATATTTGTTTACATATTCTCTCCCACATTAGATTTTAAATTCCTTGAGGGTAAGGATTATCTTTTGCCTCTTTTTTTTTATCTCTCCACCACTTGGCATGGAGTCTGATGAACAGTAGGCACTTAATAAATATTTAGTGATTGATTTGCACATATATTTTTGCTAACATATTTTTTTTAATTTCCCCTTTAGGCACTACAAGTTCCTACTGAAATAAGGTATCAACTTTTCCTTTTCATGTCCCATCTCTTATATTTGTACCTGTATGCAAAATACATTTGCTCATTGGGGGAAAAAAATAAATATTTTGCTTTCTAGAAATAAATAAATAAAGTGTCTATTTAAGACCAGAAATTAGCCAATTTGTTCTATTGTTCAAAAAAGAACATCAACAATATCAACAAAAGGTAGTAGCAGCTGCCTGTGGGGGACCCATCCTGCCAGAGGAGATTGGGAGGTGCTGATCAGGAGCTTAGAATGCATTCCTTCATGCCTAGAATGCCTCCTCACTTCTACTTCATAAAATCCCTAACCTCCTTCAAGACTTAGCACAAGCACCACTTTCTAGAATAATCTCTCCCTGATCCCCCAAGTTCTTAATTCATAATTCTATTTCTCTCCTCAAATTATCACATATTCACTTATTTCTCCTTAACAGCGATGTAATCATATACCACTATGCTATGGAGTATATAGCTTGTCTAACCCTTTCATAGGTGAGTCACTCCTCCCCTTGAAGATGATTTTCCTTCTAGCTCTTTTGGCTCCCTCAGCCTTCAGGGAGGGACATGTCTCTCAAACCAAATCCAGAAAAAAGTATCTAAAATCCTGTGTCACTACAGACCCAGCCAGTCAAGTCATCCTAGATATTGACTGTTACTCATTGCCCAAAACAGATGCCATTAATAAGGGAACCATAGATTCCATTGATGCATTTCAAAGGGACCATGAAGTTGGATGAGAAAATAAATATTTATTTTCACTAATCTCTAACGGAAATTTTAGCATTTCTTTCAGTTATTTAAAAATATTCTGAGAGTCTGTAAGTTTCATAGGAGTTCAAAGGGGTCCATAACTTTAAAAAAAAAAAAGGTTATAAACACCTACCCTAGAGGAATCTCCTTATAAATAATCTCTGTATTTACTGGGAAATTGTTTTTAAAAGCCCCCAGTCAGAAGTTGCTGCCAAAAATACTATAATTTTGAATCTATCCATTTCTGTTACAAGGTGCTTCCCAATTGCCCATCTCAACTACATTTGAGTAATGACACACTTAGACTAACATTGCTAACAGCATTTATCATAATTGCCATCTTAAGAGATAAAGTAAACAGAAATGTAAACAAACCTTTAGGAAAAAAGAGATTAGCCTTTTATGCCTTCAGGAAGGCATCAGGCTTCTGGCCTCTCTGAACAGATGAAAAAGGGGAAGGGGAAGAAGGAGAATAAAAATCAAGAGTCCTGAGTTGTTCAAGTAATGCAGAGCCAGGCTCATGCCTTTTAATATATTATTTGATCACGCCACCTCAGTATCAAAATTTGGCACTGAAAAATTCATGGCAGATACATACGCCTTCCTCACCCACTCACCCATGGTTTCTGGTCTCCCACTCTATTGTTTTACTAGATTTTTCATCTTCCACCTCCATACACATTCTGGTGGCTTCTCCTTTCCATAATCCATTAGAATACAAGGAACTAGTCTGTGAGTCAAAATCTGTCCAGAATGTCATGGGGCCATGGCAAAACTCCCTGGGAGCTCAGGAGGGTAAAACTGGGGAGATTTCTGCCTGGCTGATGGGCATTCATCTCCAGTGGAATTATCTCCATGGAAATGTCAAGACAGCACTACATTCCTTCCCTCAGTCAGAAATTTTGCAGTCTCTTTCAAAATCAGTCACAGTATGCTTGGCATCAGCAAATATATATCACAAGCATCAAAATAAACTTCAGTACTTAACAAAACAACAATGATTAACCTAGACCTCAGGGTGTCATTCACAGCAAATATTCAGTAACAATACATTTAAAAGTCTCAATCCAGGGTAAAGCATCACTTGAGAATCTATCTACTTTAGTGACTATAGCTTTAAAATACATGCAGGGTATAATAAATGCATATATCACAGAAATTGCATGCATAAGCATAGAACACAAGCAAATATGTATCGCAGCCAGACAAAGCAAACCAATAACAACACTAATAAGCTAAGAGAATGTATCAGTAAGCAACTGGCATGCATGGAGTGGGGTGTGGCTGCTATCACAGTTTCTTTGTTCTACTTTTCTAAAAGGAAAGGCAACTTTTGAGAAATTAACAATCTCCTTTAAACAAGTACATATATCATTCACTTAGTTCAGGAAATCAACAGACAGCGCTTCCAAACTGTCTAACATAAGCAATACATATATCACAAATCAACAGACAGGTCCAACTGTCTGACCTGAGTTTCCAGAAAGGAAAGCACCAAAATCTGAGTTTTCAAAGCTGGGGAGGGGAGGGGAGGCTGCTTAGTGGCTTCCCAGAATTTCATCTGGCACACAAACCTTCTTCCAAAAACTAAGCCCTAAAGTAAACCTCACCCTCAGAGAATTTATACTTTTTTTTAGAGCCAGAGGGCATCCCAACCCTTGAGAATCAGTACTTCATTAACCAAAGTTGTAGGCCTTCCTACAAATCTTCCCTTTAATGGACAGGTCCCTTAATGGGTGGGGAAGATCTTTAATCACATTAACAATACAAATATATATATTATTTCTAGTTAAAGAAACTTGTTTTCTGTATTTTACTCCTAGTAAAGACTCTTGGTTGATAAAGGCAAGATTCAATCAGAGGCACTTAACTATACTAAAAGAAAACAAACAAAAGATCCTACTTAGCTTGCCCTTACAGACAATAACAAAATATGCATAAATAGAAGCATATATTCAAATAAACAAACAGCAAAACTATGGATAGCCAATAAATATATAGTACATACATGATACTAGCACATGAACAACTATATAATAAAAAAGTATACTCAAAACATACAGTAATTAACACGAGCAGCAATTAAATGCAAGATACAAACTATATAGGCAAACGATAGTATTTTCACCTGCCTATATATTGTTTTAGGCCAACCACTCTATTTCATTGGTTGGGGAATGGCCAGATCTGCAAATCAACTCAGAATTCATTACCACATAGTAATAAAAAAAGAAGGAAAATAAGTTTATTTAGTTGCAGGAGAAGATACATTTTTAAGACAGGAGTTTAATGGTACTGAGCTCAAATTGGATTCAGCTCCTCTCTCACCTCTAGGAAGCATAACCAAAAGAAAGTTAGACGGCACAGCTAGAGATTTTGTTAGATCTGAGGAGCAGTGTGCCCTGGACTGGGTGTGGCATATATTTCTCTCAGACTGGGCAAATCTCATCCAATCTATGGGTTAAGCCTTCTCTCCCAGGTGCTATTCAAATACCCCAGGTCTGTTTTATTTCCAAATTTGGCCATCTAATGGTTGTTTTCCAGCATACATGTTATAAGTGCCCTTCTTATTTTACCTGACAGGTTTCACTCACTAGGATCTGATACTACAAGCAAGCTGGCATTGTCCTAAGAGGTTCACAACTATCTTTAGTAATGACCTTAGGAATTACCTGCCTCATAACCACTAGTAGGTAAAGACAGTGCGTGCTGTAATTAGAATGAGGACCAGAGAAGGTGCACAAAGCCCACAGTTTGGAGGTCAAGATCTTATGGACTTCTTGAGTAGTAAAGGCTACAGGAAATATACTGTCTATTTTCAAGAGTGACGGTGTAGCATTTTCCTCTTACAATGATATGGACCTTACCTTCTTTTTCAAGGGGAGTTAAAGGCATAATGACTAGTAAAGCAAAGAGCTGGATTGGGAAGAGCTTTACAAACCAAAAAGAAGTTTTTACTTTATCCTTGAGGTAATGGGAAGTCATTGGAGTTTATTAAGTAGGGGATGATATGATCAGCCCTATTAGAAAAATCATGTTTTCAGGTGACAGGAGTATAGATTATAGCAGGGTGATTCCTGTGGCAGGGAGATCATATAGAAGACTATTACAACAAGTCTAGGCAAGAATTGGTAAGAATCTGAATTATAATTGTGACTCTATATCCAAATAAAAGGAGACAGATGTAGTAGCAGATTGGATATGTGGTTGAATGAGGGTAAGGACTTGAGGATAACAGGGAGATTATCCAGTTAGGTGCCTGGGAGAATCCAAATTTCATAGAATAAATCACCTTAATAAACTTGGACACAGTCAAAAGTTCACACCCAAGAACCTAGAAGACTACATGTGACCTCAAGGTCATAGGTTCCCCACCCCTGACCTATCTAGTAAGAGGGAAGTTTGGAAGAAGGGAATGTTTGTGGGAAATATGAGTTCCATTTTTGAATAGACTGAATTTGAGAGGTCTACAGGATAAACAGTCCAAGATGTCCAAAAGGCAATTGTTGATGTGGGACTAAAGGTCTAGAGAGATATTATGGGGGGATATATAGACCTAGAAGTCACATGCATTGAGATGATAATTGAAGCCATGGATGCTGTTGAGTTCTCTGAGAAAGATAATGTAGAAGGAAAAAAGAAAAAGAAAGTCCAGCACAGCCCTGAGGGACATGCATAATTAATTGATATGACACATAAAGAATCAGTAAAGGAGATTATGATGGAGCATTCAGATGGATAGGAGAAGAATCCGGAAAGAAGAGTGTCACAGAAGTTTAGAGAGTAGAGAGTTCCCAGGAGAAAAGATAATCAACAACGCTGCCAAAAGGTCAAGCACAATGAAACCTAAGTAAAGGCCATTAAATTTGGCAATTTAAGAGACCACTGGTAACTCTGGAGAGATTAGTTTCATTTAAATGATGAGGTCAAAAGTCAGATGGCATAAAGTCCAAAAGAGTGTAAAAGAAATAAAAGCAGAAACATCTAGGATAGATGGATTTTGCAAGAAGTTTAGTCAAGATGGGAAAGATAGAATGATAGGATTAGATGAAATTTTTTTTTAAGGACTGGGGAGACATAGGTGTGTTTGTAGGCACTAAGGAAGAAGCCAATAGATAGGAAAAGACTGAAGATAAAAGAGTATACTACTGAAGGGTGAATTTAAAGGAAGGTTCAGTATGCTTATATAAGGGTTGACCTTGGCAAGAAGAAGGTTCACTTACATTTGACACTGGAATAAAGGAAGAGAAAGTGGGGAAAGATTTCAAAAGAGATGAGATGAACAGGAGGGGGAAAGGATAAAATGGCTTCAGTTCCTTCAGTGAATTATGAGTCAAGATGACAGCAAAGAATGAGGAAAAGGAATGCCATCAGAGGTTGGAGGAGAGAGATCAGAAGGTTTAGAACAGACACTGTAGAAAGAGACATAGTGAATCAGCCAAAAGATGTGTGTATAAACTTAATATACGCCATGTTGCTTTTAAGTTCTCCCATCAATTTTTGTTGAATACCTTACCCCAACAGCTAGAATCTCTGTGTTTTTATAAAATTATGCAATGATGTTCATTTGCTTCTTCACCTGGAATATGCAATCTGTTGAATTGATCAAGTTTTCTATCTTTTTAACCACCATCAAATATTTTGGTTGTTCATTTGTAATATAATTGGAAATATAGTGCTTCATTTTTTTCTGTCTATATGATAACTCTTTGGTAGTTTGATTGTACATCATTGAATAAGAGTAGTATCATCCAATCATAATTAATATCTCTCCAGTTTTTTAAGTCTGTCTTTATTCTGTAAATAGTGTTTTTAATTGTATTCATGTAATTCCCTCATCTGTGATTTGTGAGTCCTTGTCTGGGAGTCTAGACTTACTGCCCATTCTGCAGTATTGTCTCATCCTCTAGCCTGCTCTATCTCTATATTGGCTGTCTAGCAAACTGGGGGTGATGATAACTTGCCTGAACTCATCACTCAAAGGACTGTTGTACAATAATTTCAGTCGTCTAATTTTTCATGACCCTATTTGGGGTTTTCTTGGTAAAGATACTGAGTTGGTTTGCCATTTTCTTCTTCAGCTCATTTTACAGAAGAGGAACAGAGGCAAACATGCTTAAGTGACTTGCCCAGGGTCAGACAACTAGTAGGGGTCTGAGACCAGATTTAAATCAGGATGATGAGTTTCCCTGTCTTCAGGCCTGGCATTCTATCCACTACATCATCTAGTGTATGCCCAAACCATCCATACCCTCCTCATCTCAGTGATCCTGAATTACTAAATATCGTTAAATATTTCTGATTCCCTCTCTCCCGTTACCCCTTCCTTTATTCCCCACTCAACCTGACCCCACACTGACTCACTAAAGATCCACTCAATCTTTCCACAGTGCTCTCTGTAATTACATAAGAAATAAACATTTTTTTCATCTTAAAATTTTTCCTTTCTCATTTTTTCCATCTTTTTGTAATCATTGAGACTTGACTCCCTCCCAATGACATGGCATCCCTGACCACTTTTTCCAGTACTGGTTGTACTTTCATTCAAGGGGTATGCTGATTCACTGGTCATGGTGCTGGAGTCAGAATGTCAATGACTCCCCATTGCTACTTCCAGACATTCCCTCAACCACCATCATTCAGTAACCTCTCATCTTTTGAAGTTTGTTCAATCCACATTTATCACCCAATCAGGATTCTGATATCTGTTATCTACCAACTTCCAAATCACTTTCCTTCTTTCCTCAGTGAATTCAGTGCCTGGCTTATGTCTTGTTCCTCTGTAACACCTTCCCTCATACTAAAGGAATTCAACGTACATACTGATATCCCCTCAAACATACTAACTTCCTAGTTTTTTAGTTTACTCATTTCCCCTGACCTGCTACTTCACTTTACTTCAGGCACACATGGTTATACTCTTCATCTTGCCATCACCCAAAAGGTTTCACTTCCATGTTCATGAACCCTGAAGTTCATTTATCTAGTCATCTTTTTTCATTCCACATTTCCTTCTACCTTACAATCCCTAAACTCTGTTTTTCATTATCATTATGACCTCCAATCTCTCTACCCCTTGTTCCTTTCCTGAGCTATCACCTCTGCCCTGGTATGATCCCCTACTATGCCAGTTCAACTCAGTATTATTCTCTTATCAATGATTTTTCCTTGTCAAGCCTCAGAATTGGATTATACCCACCATGTGATATCTTTGTTTCTACACATATGTTACTGAATAAAAGTGGAAAAAAATTACAAAATCAAGTGGTCCACTACAAATTTATATTATGTAATCTCAAATGAGCCCTCTACATAGCAAGGTAATCCTTTTACATTTCCCTAATGGATTCTCAGTGCCACTCATGACAGTGACTTTCTCAAACCTTTAATCCTCCCCAAACTTCCTATGATTCCTCTTTCACCCATCTCCCCAGATAAAATTTAGTTTCATATTTCAATGAAAAAAATTGAGTCCATTCACCAAGAGCTCCCTTTTCTCCACTCCTCCTCATCTCACATCATTCAGATCCCTTCCCCCAATACCTCCTCCTTCACTCCTGTTTGGTACTAAGAGGCAGAGCTTCTCATTGCCAAGGTAAAAATTTCTTTACATGAGCAAATGATTCTATTCCAATCCATCTTCTCCATCAGATTTTCCCTTCTATTCATCCCCACCACCTCATTAATTTTCAGTCTTTCCTTGTTGAATGACTACTCTCCTGTCCATGTCTCATCCATCCTCCATTTCTTGATTCATTCACTCCTGCTAACTTGTGTCTAAACTCCTTGAGAAGGCCATTTACAAAAGATATCACTATTTCCATTCTTCTCACTTTCCTCTCTGAGGTCTATCTTCTGACTTCATCATTAAAATTTAACTGTTGTTTCCAAAGTTAGCACAGGTTTTTTAATTGCTACATCTACCCTCCTTCTTGACCACTTTATAGCCTTTGACACTAATAATCACCCCCTTCCCCTGAAGAGAAAAATCTCCCTCTTCTCTCTAGATTTTCAAAACATTTCTCTCTCTTGGTTCTCCTGTCTGACCTGTCCTGTTTGGTCTCTTTTGATGGATCTTCATTCATGTAGGTGTTCCCCCAAGGCTTTCGTCTGTACTATTTCACTTGATAATATCAAATTTTATGGATTCAGTTATTATTTCTATGTAGATAGTTCTCAGATATATTTATCCAGTTTTAGCTTCTCTCCCTGATCTTCAAGACTGCCTATCAGGCTTCTCAAACTGAAAGTCCCATGGACAGCTTAAACTCAATATATTCAAAACTTAACTCACTACCTTCCCATCTCCCCCCAAAACATCTCTCTTCTTAACTTTCCTATTACTATCAATGCCATCATCCTCCCTGTCATATAGGCTCACAACCTAGGTATAATTTTGACTTTTCACTCTAATCAGTTGTCAAGTGCTACTGATTCTACATTTACAACACCTCTCAAAAATGCTTCCTTCTCTCCTTTGTTATTTCCACTACCCGAATGTGGACCTCATCACCCTACTCTTAGACTATAGTAATAGACTCTGTTTCTGTTTTCTCCTAATTTCAGGCTATCCTACACTCATCTTTTAAAATGGTCTTTCTAAAAGGCAAGTCTGATTTTAGATAGATAGATAGATACATAGAAAGATACATAGACATAGACATAAGCAAAGGCATAGACATAGACATAGCTATAGATATGAAATCTTGGTTGCACACAGTTGCTTGCATATTGCCCTCCATTAGATTGTGAGCTCCTTGAGAACAAGGACTATTTTTGCTTTCTTTGTATCCTCAGTGCCTTATACATAAAAGGCTCTAATAAATGCTAATTGACTCAATTTGGCTTGTTTCTTAGTAGGTAGTGTCTCAAATATTTTATACATCCTGCCACCATTTTGCTTGGAATTTGTCTTTCTTTCACTGTTAGCTTTTAGCAGTAATATGCAGAAAGGCTGATGAGTTATATGGGCTTATTTTATATCCTGCTACTTTGTTAAAGGTTCCATTTTAATTATTTTTAGTTGAACCTCTTGGCTTTACTCCTCTGTTCCTCCTAAACCTTCTGGCTCTCAAGATTTCATTCTCTGCTACATCAAGGAGCTTTCTTATTCTGGAAGATTATTTCTCCCAGTAGCCTTTTTAACATGAAAGATTACCTCTCCGTGGCTACTTTCTTTGATTAGTCAGTTACAGTTCCATTTTAAAGAAAGTACTCAAGTCAATCATGTTCATTCCATTCCTCTCTGTTTCCGTCTTCACTCTCTGGATTTCTTTCATAGCCATGCCCTCACTTAGGCACTTTTCCTCTCCCCCGACTTTTCAGCTTTACTTCATGTGTTTTCTTCCCTCATTAGAATGTAAATTCTTTGAGGGCAGGGGCTGTCTTTCTTTTTGCCAGTGTTTGTACTCCCAGCAGGTAGCACAGTGCAATACATAGTAAGCGCTTAATAAATATTTTCTGAGTTGAAATACTTTGGATTCTTCTAGTAGACCATCATATCATCTACCAAAGGAAGAATTCTGTTCACCCTTTTATGATAGCTATTGCCTCAATTTCATAATCTTGCTTTATTGCAATAGCAAGCATTTAAAAAAATAGTGAACCACATAACAGCAATGATGATGGACATAGTCACATAATCACAGTGATAATGAGCAACTTTGTTTTACCCCTGATCATACTGGAACATTTCTCTAGTACACATAATGCTGCCTCTTGGCATTATGTAGCTACTATTCAACATACTGGAAAAAGGATCATTAATTCTAGGTTTTTCAATGTTTTTAACAGAAATAGTTGTATTTCATCAAAAACTTTTCCCTCATTGGTCAATATAATCATATAACGTTTACTATTTTTGTTATTACTATGATCTATTGTGTTTATAATTTTAATAATGTTGAATAAAATCTTCATTTCTATAAATTCAACCTGGTCATCATATATTTTTTTCAATAAGTTTCTATAACATCTTTGCTAATATTTTACTCAATATTTTTGCATCAATATTCATTAAAGATATTGTTGCATAGCAGAGGGTGGTAAACTATTACTAGAATTATGTTCCCTTATCATACTATTCATCCTCCTCTGAATGTGATCTATCTTTTCAATATTCCTCCTAAAATGAGATGTACACAACTGGACATGATATTTCATAGGTAACCTGACAAAAGTAAATACAACACTATCACTTTTCTTGTTCTTCACACAATATTTTAATTGATGCAGTCTAATATCTCCCAAAGGGCAACTAGGTGGGGCAGTGGATAGAACACTAGGCTGGGAATCAGGAGGGTTAACCTTCATGAGTTCAAATTACAGTGTGACAATGTGACTCTCCCAGCAATGTGACTCTTGGCAAGTCATTTAACCTTGTTTGCCTCAGTTTCTTTATCTGTAAAATGAACTAGAGAAGGAAATGTCAAACCACTCTTGTAATTTTGCCAAGAAAATCCCAAATGGGATCACAAAGAGTCAGACATGACTAAATAATAGTAACAAGATCTCCCTAACATTTCTGGCTACCTTGTCATGTTGACTTATATTAAGCAAATGTGTTAAATCCATCAATATTTTTCATATGAATGGTGATGAATGATGATGATGATAACTGGTATTTGTATAGCATTTTAATATTTGCAAAGAACTTTACAAATATTATCTCATTTGAGCTTCTCAACAACTCTGTGAAGTAAATGCTAATATCTTTTCCATTTTACAGATGAAGAAATGGAGGTAGACAAAAGTTAAATGTCTTGCCCAGGATTATTCAGTTAGTAAAGTTTCTGAGAGCAGTTTTTCCTGACTCTAGGTCCACCCCACTCTCCACTGTACCATCTAACTTTCTAAACTTTCTGTATTTCAGCAACTGATCATTTTTAGATGCAAATGAGAATTTATTTCTATTAACTGCTCTCTTGTTAACTTTAGCCAACAGTAACAGCTTATTGAGACCTTTTGAATCTCTTATCATCTTATGAATTATCTGTACCTCTAAACTTGATGAAACTCACTCATTTGCTTTGTCATAAATGTAGTATTAATATAAAAGTTGAACAGAATTGGGTAAAGTACAAAATTCTGAAATACTCCACTAAAGTCTTCCATGTTAACATGGATTCATTAATCTATATTCTGTATTCATCATTCAACCAGTTCTGAAAGGGCCTATCTTTACATCTTGTTCATGAAGATACTTTGAGAGACTAAGTCAAATGCCTTTCTAAAAAATTCAGTTCTACTATTTCCAGGACAATCCTCAAGATCTAACAGATATCTATAAAATTCTCTGCAAATGTTAAAGTGCTTTATAAATGTTAATTATAATTATTGTTAACAACTATTGTTATCAAAAGAATAATTAGCAGCCAAATAAGATGCCTATTTTAAATAAGTCTTAAATTAGTCTGGCATGACTTGTTCATGATGAATCAGTGCTAAACTTTATGGAGGACACAAAAGATATGAAAAAAATCGAAGTAATCAATAACTTTTGTGGATGTATACTATGAGATATTGAGCTTTAATACATCAAAGATCTTTGATCACATGCAAGGGTTTGTACCTTCTTCACAGATACACTCATCCATGTCCATCTTTCCTGCTTCTTCCTATTGTGTGTGGGGTCTTTTAATATCTTGTTGATATCTCTCACCAATGTGTCATTGGGGGTGTCTCTGTTAGTATCCACATTCTTGCTACACAACCAGCCTTCGCCTTTCCTACTTTTCTTACCATGTACATCTTTGATTATTTTATGCCACTTCTTACTTGAAAATAACATTTAGGAAAATGGGGAAGTCAACTAACAGCTAGCCCCACCACACAATCCTCCATTTCTCTTTAGATTGCCTCTAATTCTGATTGAGATAGAATATTTTTAGTATTTATAGGTTTTAAGTTGCCATAATTGCTGCTGCAGTGATTTCCAGAGCACTTTCTGCAGTGATATTCTAGGACAATTGTAAGATTCTTGATGACAGAGACTTCTGTGTATGTATATGTATCTTGTATTCCCAGTTTAAGCACATAGTGAGTACTTAGTAAATATTTGTTAAATTGAGTTAATAAAGTGATGTTGAATGTCTTCTTAACCTTTGCATATTCCTGATGCCCAACACAACACAGATTCTAGCAACCAGGATGGGACCACTCATAAGTACTTTAGTAAACAAATGAATACCCCTCTTACCCTGTAACCTAAGTATATCTGGGTTTATAGATGGTTGTTTTGAGGCACAGTAAGGAGTTTGATGTTAGCTAGCTAGCTAACTGATATTCTTATGTAGACAGAATATGCTTCTGTCTTGAAGCAGACAAGATATGCTCTGAAAAGAAGCATGCAGTACTCTGGACTGACTATCAGTGAGACTAAGTCATGCATGACAGTAATGCCCTAACCAACCTTATTTCACTTAAGGCAAGGAAATTTAATGAATTCTTAGGATTATTAAAGGTGTACTTCTCATTATCACTACTGATGGTTATTCAGAGATTTGTTTCACGAATGACCAACTGCTTAATAAGGGAATTATTGTTTTAGTTGCACAGCTGTCCTCTTACAGATCTCTTAAATGGAAAAATGCAGGATATTTCTGAATGTGAAATTCACAAGAAAATCCTCCAAAAGCACCCCTTACTTTAAAAAAATGATATTTATGATAACCCAAGAAAATGTCCTTCTTACATCTTAAAGGTACCTCTGCGTGCACTCTTTGATTTAGTGACACTGACCTCCAGGCTGTCCCATGAACAAGACATTCCATCTGTCTTGGCTCCAGATATTTTCTCTGGCTGTCCTCCGTTACTGGAATGCTATTTTTCTGCTCTGACCTCCCTGGCTTCTTTTAAATCCCAACTATAATCCCACCATCTACAGGAAGCTTTCCCCAATCCCTTTTAATTCCAATGCCTTCCCTTTTTGAATTATTTCTTGTTGATCTTATTTACAAGCAAGGTATATAGCTTGCTTTGTATGTATCTGTTTCCAAGCTGTCTTTTCCATTGCACTGTAAACTCCCTGAGGGCAGGGACTTTTTTGTATCTCTTCCTGTACCCAGTTTAAGAGTAGGTGCTTAATAAATATTGATTGATTGATCAATGAAATTGTCACCGAATGGCCAAACTTAAAAGAGCAAGCAACTTGGATAAATCAACAAACCTAAGTACCTACTACTATTAGTCATTGTTTAAACAAAAAAGCCTAAACAGCCTCTGCTTTCAAAGAACTTTCATTCTAATGGGGAAGACAACACATGTAAATTAGTACATACCAAAGGAAAAAAACACCCACCAACAAAAACAGAGTAGATTAAAAAGTAGCCTTAGAGGGGAAGGCACAAGTAAGTGTGGGGATTGGGAAAGGTCTCCTAGAAAAGGTCAAATTTGATCTGATTTTTCATGGAAGTCACATAGAAAAGAAGAGCTCTCCAGGCACGGAAAATAGCCAGCACAAAGAAAGAGAGAAGGGAAATGGAGTGCCATGTCTGAGGAGTAGCAAGTATGTCAAAATGACTCTACTGTACAATGAATGAGCGGTTAGGTGGCACACTGGATAGAGTGCTGGGACTCAAGTCAGAAAGTCTCATCTTCCTGAAATCCAGCCTCAGATACTAATTAGCTGTGTGACCCTTGGTAAGTCATTTCACACTTCACACTTGCCTCGGTTTCCTCCCCTTTAAAATGGTTTGGAGAAGGAAATGGCAAAACACTCCAGGATCTTTGCCAAGAAAACCCCAAATGGGATTATGAAAAGCTAGACACATCTGGGAAATGACTGAACAGCAAATGTTTAAAAAAAAAATAAAAAACTGGAAAGATGGAAAGGGCCAGGTTGTGAAAAGCTTTAAAAGTCAAACAGAAGAGCTTATCCTAGAGGTAATAGGGAGGCATTTGGGTTTATTGACTAGTGTAGTGACATGGTCAAACCTTTAGGAAAACGATTTTGACAACAATAGGGAGGATAAATTGTAATAGAGAGATATTGGAAGCAGAGAGTCCAATTAAATGTTTATTGCAGTGGACTGAGTAAAAGGTGGTTAGGGTCTGAAGCAGGATGATGGTTGTGTGAGTAGAAAGAAGGAGACCTGTTAGAAATGTTGATCAAGATTTGGAAGCTAATTAGATGTGTGGGGTGATGCTGTCCAAAGCAGAACGTTCTTGCTACCAGATTCCGCAAAACTAAGGAAATGAATGTTCCATAACATCTGCAGATTAGTTTGCACATGCAAACTATCAACTAGGCTCTGCTTACAGGTTCGGGAATGCAAATTTAAAGAGATCTAAGGTTTCACCTCATACCATTCAAATTGACAAAGACAGAAGAAAGAGGAAAGTATTGGCAAGAGGTTTGTAGAAGATACCTGTGAAGTGGTTCAGACACTGGATCTAAGTTTTGAACTATGAAATAAAAATAACTGCTATTCATACTCATTCTTCCAACAATCTCATTACTGGGCCTATGTCTCCAAGAAAGATTAAAAAAAGAGAAACAGTTCTCATAAATACCAAGTATTCATAATATCAGTTTCTGTGCTAGCAAAGTAATGGGTATTACTTAGGGAATGACTTTTTAAAATGTGTTATTTAGGTGGAATAGGATATTGTGAATCAAGAAATGACAAATATGAGGAATTCAGAGAAAGACAGGAAGATTTACATGAACTGATATGGAATGAAATAAGCAAAACCAAGAGAATAATATATGCTGTTGTCATAACAACATAAATAAAAAGATTGCTAAAAGAAGGCTGAATTTTGAGTAATGAAAAGTCAGGGAAAGTCCTAGAAAAGAGATATAGTTCTTTGGAAAGCAGGGAAAGCTAATGGAATATTATGGGATACTTAAAAGGATTATGTAGATTGACATAGTCTCTATATTGCACGTTTTCATTTATTTGCTTTTCTTTATCCCTAGGAAGGAGTTGAGTGGGAAGGTGGATAGGAAATAACTATGATGATAAAGACAAAAATATCAATAACTTTTTAAAGAACCCATATTAATTTGTCAATATGCAATAAACATTTATTAAATGCCTACTAAGTGTTAGGCACTGTGGTAAACCCTGGAGATACAAAAGTCAGAAGATATTCCCTCTTCTCAAGGAGCTCACAATCTAATGGAGACAACATGCAAACAACTATATACAAACAACACTAGGTATAGGATAAATTGGAGATCATTAACAGAGGGGAGGCTAAGGGAGATCAGAAAGACTCTCTATAGAAAGTCGGATTTCAGGGGAATTTTATTATACTAGACTCTCTTCAAAATGTCTCTAAATGCTGCTAGTTCTGGCCTAATTTTCTACTACAACCCCCACAGCTCTATACTGGTTATTTGCAATACAAAGATTGCTAAATTTCTGACAACTACCTTGGTTAAGTTTATATGGAATTTGGGTATAGAAACATTGGTGTCAACACTAACAATTGATTGTTGGAAAACATTAACCAACAACATTTCCTAGGTTTTTAATTGGTTATTCTAGATTCAAAAAGAGAAGACCTGCTGAATTGAGCAAGACCTGAAGGCTTGCCTCAGTCATCTTTATCCAAATTTTCTTCAGGATTTAGAGAAAAGATTATCACAGATAGATACCTCTGATTTGTGTGCAAGTATTATTTGGACATTTAAGCATAACTAATATACTAATATTTATGGTCTATTTATTCTGTTTAGGAATGAGACCAGGTCCTACCCCTAAAAAGATTATCAGAAAGTCTATGTCATAGAATATTCCAAGTGTAGAAATGGACCTGTAATGTCTTTCTATGTTAATCCATTAAAAATATGCTTATCCAGGGGTGATTTGTTAGCTTGTAAAATTATTTAAATGTATTCTCTAGCATAGGAGTTCTTAGCTTTATTGTGTCACAGCCAGGTGAAACCTATATACTTCTTAGAGTGTTGTTTTTTTATTTTGAATTCATAATTGAATGAAATATTAGATTTCAGTTAGCAGTTGATAAAAAACTAAGATGTAATTGTTTTATCTATTCAAGTCATAGACTTTTGAAATCTATACACAGCTCTAGAGCTACCTTGCATTCTATTAGATTAGAAGCTTCTTAAGGACAGAGAATGTGTTTTTCGTTGTTGAACATCTAGTTCCTTGTAATTAGACGGATTTAATGTGTGTTGATTTGAATTGAATTGAATGCTTGCTGGGTAAAAACATTGTTAGCTTAAATGAGGAAGGGATATATGTGTGTGCTAGGAAACACTATGGTTCTATATAGTGATGAAGGGTTTCTTAAATATTAAGTTAGATGTATCTTCCATAGACACTGAGTTTCTTAGTTTTTTCGTACACTGAACCTGCCACATTTGAACCTTTGTGAATTTCCACAGTCAAATCTACAGTGATAAGGTCATGTTTGAATTCCTACTTGTCCCTTGCCAATTAATAACACCTGACAGAATAAGTTTGGGATTCCCTAGCATAGACTTTAAGGGCTTATAACATAAACCTTTGGTTATGAATTCAGCTATACTTCAGAAATACAAGATACTCTTGACAGTAAATGTGTAGTAAGCCTCTTTATTTTAAATAGATGATCAATGCTAATATAATTTGAGTCTGGCTTCCCAGAAGCCAACATGGATAGGAATTTTATTTTTAAATCCAAAATTAACATTGCTCCCATTTTCCAAGGAGTGAAAATAAATAATAATGGATTCACATTTATGTTTTTCTGCAAGGTTTACTAAGCATTTTACATGCCATTATTTCATTTTATCCTCATAACAATCCTGTAAGACAGATACTATTACAATTCTCCTTTCACCACAGGAAAAAAGACTAAGGCTCAGAGGGGTTAAATGATTTGCCTGGGATCACACAGCTAATTAAGTACCTCAAGAAAGAGTCTAACCAAATCCCCTCATTTCAAGTCCAGCATTCTATCGGGACATAGCTGGAGGGCACAGAATGAGTCAGTAAAATTAATGGGAATGATTTTAGAAATTCTTATTATGTCACATTTTAGTTATCAATAAAGGAGGTGTATGTGTGTGTTTATATGTGTGTGCATGCGCTCAAAAAAGAGAACTTGTAACGTAATTCTGTCCCTAAGACGGATAAAGGTAAATGATTTTCTTCTTGATTTCTCCACCTCGTAATTTAATAATTATTGTTTTGATAATTGCAATAATTGCAAATTAAATAACAGGGGAAATGTGCATAGCCACCCTCTGCTCAAACCCCTGTCGATGAGTGAATTCTTACTATCTAAAACGTAAAAATAAAACCAGAGTTTTCAACTAATTCCATTTTGCCAAATGGGGAAAAAAAAACAACAGTGCCACCCTGGTTAGATGCTTTAGACTGGGTTTAATTTTCGCTCACAGCTGTTGCAATTAGAAAGTGTACTTAATGGAGTGTCATGTTAATTGTTTTCCTGAGTTAACCAATTTCTCCATTTAATTGTCAATTGATTAACCTATTGAAATGTTAAGTGACTCAGTTTCCTTACAGAACAAACAACAGCAACACATTGTAGCTTCATCAACTGGAGGGAAGCCCTCATTTGCCCAGATTCAATGTGCTGGTATTTTTCTACACCTCCCTGAGCTTTTAATTAGATGAGCCAATTTTACATGTATTTGTCTGCTGGAAAGGTTATCAGTATTGGAGCTGACCTGCAGAGGCAAGGTTGAGCCCAGCAGCTTTAATAGAAAAGGTTTTCAGCTATTACTGCTGTAGTTGATTGCATTGTAATGCTAATTAACTTGAGACTTTGCCTTCCTCAGTGTCTTTTTTTCCTGTAGCTTTAACTATGCAATGAGATGTTTCCTCTGTCATATATATGCACTTATTAAGCACTCATTGAATTCTAATATGCATGCAAATTGTCAAGAGTTTCTTAAGGCTAATACTACACTATTTAGATTGTGGTGCCATTAAATCAGTACAAAGATAGTGCCTACAGCACATTTGTAAGGTTCTTACCAAGAAAGAAAATGGGATCCCATCAGTCCTAGACTTTTCCTCCTTTCTTTTCATGATGTTTTAGCCTAAAGGCTCTTCACAAGTACAAAGAAGAAACAGGAAGATTTCGTTTAAGGAAGGGAGGGTAACTGACTAAAAATTAGGACTTGGATTGTAAAATATTCTTCCAACTTGCAGTGAAAGATTTTTTTTTTCATTTCAGGGGCCATATTAACATAAAGTCCTTGTGCCAGAGCTGGCTAAATTCTTCCGCATCTCATCTCTCACACGCTCTGGTTTGTTCATTTAAAAAAAAAAACTGTATGTCACTATTGTTTAATTACAAGACAATCTACAACAATGGACAAGCATTGTCATCATGGATAATGTTGGTAGCAGGCAACTGACACAAAATGATTGCAAACCTATGTTGGACTCAATAGTCCTTTAGAGGATTTCTCTCTTAATAGTTCTAGTTCATTCATGTTTGATTCAGCACATTTGTTCATAAAGAAGGCACAGATTAGAAGAGTTCCAGGGTGGGTTAATAACGCAACTGAAAATGGCCGCTAGCGTTTTCAAAGCGTGTTCCTGCAGCCGCTTGGGTGCTTTCTTCAGTTTGGCTGCTCTGTAGCTTCAGCCCAGTTGGTAAACAGCTTAAGTCCAGACATCTTTTCCTTCTCTGTGCGGGGCGATTGAAATAAAAATGCATATAAGTGGCCACTGACTGGCGCTGGCCTAACAATAGCCTGTAACATTATGCAAGGGTATTTACATAGGAATAAGGCTTCAGTAAAGGAGATGGGGCAATTAATGACTAGGCCCGCGCATATAGGGAAAGTTTGTCCAATCTTTTCCTCAATAAAGATCTTTTTGTAAAGTGCTATGGAAACTCATGGAGGCCCCCAAACAGATTAAAAGTGAGCCTTTGGTGGGACCACTCTCTCCCTCTCTCTCTCTCTCTCTCTCTCTCTCTCTCTCTCTCTCTCTCATTGGAAATTAAAAGGCTGGAATGTATTTGAGATAAACATTTAAAATTAACAGGTTGTCATGTGTCTTGATCATTTCAGGTAGTTTCATAAACCTTGGGAAATAAGTGAATTAGGACTTTTCAAATCTCATGCCTTTTGTCTTTCTGCATTAGGCAGCAAAGTGAAAACTGCTTCAAAATAATTGTCCTCAACACACTTCTGCCCTGTGTGCTTGAAATGAAAGGTGATGTGAATGAAAATATTTTAAAAGTTTGACCTTCCCTTCTCTCCACATTCCCTTCCCCTCTCCACCCTCTCCCCCCCTCCCCCAAATGTGACAGGAACGGAGAAAATTGTTCTGCCCCAGGCTCTGGAGAGGCAGATAGATACCTGAGCCCTGGGAGTTAGCTTGCACATTCAACTGCAGTAAAAACTAGGTTGGAGCTGAGGGAAAATCCGGGCATGGAAAGTTTATTCTGATGAGGCATTAGTTCAACTCTAGATCCCTGCAAGTTCCATTCCAAAGAGAAACAAAATATAGAGTTAGTTATCATAACAGGAAAAACCAAAATGCTTAAATGTAAATTTATGCTGTCCCAAGACTATTGTCACTGACATTTTATTTAGAGGTGATAATTTTATGACCGTACCCCCACCTGTAAAACACATCTCAGGTAGTTTTTTCATCCACTGTGAGTTTCTTATCAGAACTCACTGTCTGCTTCTATCCCTGGCCAAAAAGCCCTACTGTTACAACTGTCATTATCAACTACCAGCCCTGTATATAGAGTTCTCTTTAATGATCTTCCTCTAGGGATGATGCTCTGCACCTGCTTTGCAATTTATAGTTTTGAAGAGTTAAATAAAGGAACTAAGAGGTTAAGGGACCAGGGTCAAAAGCTAGGAGAGGTCTAAGGCAGAATTTGAATTCAGAGCTGCCTAAGTCTAAGGCCAGCTCTCTAATATTCCAGGTTCTTTCCCGATGCTGCTGTGACTGCTGCTATTCTCTTTCTATGGGTTCTGGAATAGGTTGCAATCATTGATATTATTCTTTTATATTTAATATTTTTTGGACTACTACACAGGTGGATAGAGTAACGCTTTTTACAGCTGAATAAAAATGTGTAGGATGGAAGCTTATTCACTGTGGGCTCACTGCAAGCCTCCTTGGTACAAACTGTGTTAACAGACAGAACTTTATGAATGCTGTTCCTATATGTTTATGATCTCCTCTGCTAGGTCTCTATAGATTTTGAAATTTTTTTTATCCCATATAGCATGGAGATGATGAGTATGATGACATCTAATAAAAATGTTGTTCTTGAGTTTTCATAGCTAAATACTGTGTCTGCAAGATTATGGGCTCCTATTCAGTCTGAAATAAGGGGTCTGTTTCAGTACAGTTAGGATTTCAATTCACACTATATTTTGATATCTACATTTGCATCACAGGCACTTGTCATTTGTCTCTCTATGGATTAGACAGCAAGTTTCTGATGTATAGTTCTAACCATCAGGCCATGCATGTCTCCCTTATTGTTATCACTAAGTATCCTCATAATTAACATGTTACACTGACTATTAAACTTTCAACACTTTACAAATAGTTGTATCATTTAAAAGATGCCTGTACTTGAGTTAAATCCTTGAATTTTACTCCATGCAAAAGATATTTTCTGTAACAACAAAACTCTGACAGGAAATGTATGTAAGCTTGCCTGGTGGCACTTGTCCTATCACCAAAGGAGATAACATGCTGGGTTTTTTGGTTTTTTTTTTTTCATTAAGTTGGTTCATAAAATACTCCACACATAAGGAACGGGTAAAGTAAAATCTTTATAAATGTTCATAATTCATGATGTGTGTGTGTGTATGTGTGTGTGACAAAGAAAGTGATTTCAGTCTCAGCCCTGAAAAATAGCAGAAATCAATTCCTCATTCAAGGTTATTGATCAGTACTAAATTAATTAGACTCCAAGGCTTATGGCAGTTGATAAGACAACTTGTTAATTTAGTCAATGATAGTGTTTTCCCTAAAGCAGCAAATATCCTCTTCTTTAGAAAAGGCATTTCTAATACTAGCTATCAATCTGATTTCTTTTTCCCCTCCTTTTTTTCTGGGGGTTAGATGGAGACAGTGGGGTAAAGCATTAGATAATTTTCAAAATGTAAGTGAAGCAAAAGTTATATAAGAATAACATATTTATTGACATTTATGATCTTTTGCCTAATGTGGTCACCCAATGCTGTAAAGAATTTAGCAAGTTAGTAACCCTACATTATGTTCTTAGGTGGATTTAGATGAGCCAAGGACATGATGTTCATTTGAAAGGGGAGAATACTTCTAAAACATGCGTTTGCAATTGGCAAATACGTGTTGCTTTTGCTTTCCTTTTAAACTTGCTACCATGATGGTCATAGTCAATAACAAAGACATTTGCCCTGTCGGTTATGCAAACTGTGAATGGAATGAAGGTATCCCAGAATGCCCTGAACATGGGGCAGTACTTCCTGCTGGCTTGGAAGGACAAAAGGACAAAGCATTAGAAGTGTAGGGGTCCCACCAACAGCTCTTGGAGGCAACAGTCTACTATCAGCAGCACTCCAACCCTGTGAGAATGCTAATAAGCCAGTGAAGGGCCCAGCTTTCTTGCCATAATTCTATAGTGCAGTCGAGGACCCCATAGTGCTCACTAAATAAAGACAACTAATTGAGAATTTTTTGCACATTTTGCCCAGGGGACTTGTTGTTCACTCAATTCATTGGGGAGAATGTACCCCTACTGACAAGAGGACCTGATTGTTTTGGCAGCCTCCATGTTACTATTTCCTGGGTCTAGGTCTGACTTTTGAAGTATGACAAAAATGTTTAATTTTGATGTTTTTTAATTAGGTTGCTGTGAATTATTTTAGCCTCTCAAAGAATAAGCCATACAGTGTTCATTTAAAAAAAAATGCTGGCAGAATTTCTTGAATTAAAGCCTTGTTGGGTTCTTTTCCTTGTTTTTTTTTTTTTTTTCTGAACTGCATTTTCTGTGGTGAGGTCTACATTTTTGTTTCTGCAGGTGACACGTTGATTGAAACTAAAATTAATAAATCAACTGAAAAGCTCACACCTACAGTTCACAGCAGGGCCTGGAAAACACGGTTATAAAGGAAGCTTTATGCCCTCGTATAAAGAAGGAATAAATTACAGAAGCACTTGTTGCCCTTGGACTTGATTTTGCTTTGCAATCTGGTATCTTATTTTTGGAGGCTTATTGTTAATCAACAGGTTCCTTGTAGCTTTAGCAGGTGACTTTGCTATTAATCTCCCATTTGACCATTATAGCATATTAATGAGGTAGGCTTCTAGATGTGGCTCTATCTTCTGACCAAGGAATTAGTTTAAAAACTGCACTTTTTACTCAATGGCTTGCAGTTAGCAATGTTGCAGACCAAATGCAAAGTAGCATTTTCTACAGCTTGTGTAGTATTAAAGAGTGTTTTACTGACATTGTCTCTTACTGTGCCTTTATTCTCTCCTATACTTATTTCTTCACCATGGAGGGTTATTATAAGACTTACTAGTCCCTGTTCCATTTTTTTTTTAACAAAATAAAGAAATTATATATAAATAACAAAATGATATCCCTTTTTATTAATGTGCACCTTCATTTTAATTAAACAATGTCAGTGTTCTTTGGAGGTATGCTTGGATTTAAATTATGATTTGGGAATGCCAGTGGTTGAACACTGCTCACCAGAATTAGCTTAATAAATGTCATTACAAGTGTAGGAATTTAACTATCCACATTCAACTTAATGAAATTTAAAATGTTAAAGTTTGACAAAAGAAGGTAGTAAGAATACCTAAAGGCTGAGAATTTAAGGCTTAAATTGGTGTTTACAAGCATCTACCAAGCACATGATGGTACGAATCAGCCTAGACAATCCTGTATAAAGGAAGAACAGTCCTTTGGAAATTTGCAGCTACTCTGAAGACCAGCTGATTCACCTGCTTTTAGTATTTTAAGGCAGACCTGTCCATACTTCAGTCAGGTTTTCTTTCTAACAGCTAATGTATCAAACCTTTTTTTCCCTATTTTCAGCTTTTGCTTTATTGTATTTTATTATTAAGGATTCAGGTCAGTTGAGGCATCTGGATATCAGGGGAAGTGTCGAACTCACCTTTTCAAGCTAAACCCTAAAGTGTCTTCCTTCCATGGATTAACGTCAAAACTGTCATGTTATTTAATAAGGTATTTTCTGGTTGGGTTCTTGGGGGATTTTTTTTAAAGAGAAAAGTCAAAAATCAGTCACCAGGATGACACCATCGTTATTGACAACTTCTTCAGATTTGACATAATTCATGAGGCATTTATTTTTCTTAAATTCACATTGACAACCAAACATAAAAGATTTTCTAGGGCTGTTCTTTTGATTGACTGCTATAAGATGGTGCTGGAGGTTGCAAAGAGTGCTGCTTTCTAAAGTTGCAATCAGAACTAGTTGCTTAGTAGAACAGTTCAAAACATATCCAGGTGCAGGTTTTTTGGAAACACAACGCCAAGGAAATTGAGAAATTCATTCTTCTGATAGTTATGAGGTGGTTTATTTCATCATTGTTACAATCACTAATAAGACAGCATGAACAAGAATCTTGCAAACATGGAGATGGTATGAAGAGATTGAGATCCAGATCAAGTGAAGACAGTACTCATTCATTAACATCATGGACACAATCAAATATGCCACATCACCACCATTTTATTTTAATACTTCAGGGATCTTCACTTTTGTCTTGATGGAGCTCCTTCTACCCATATATAAAACAACTCCTCTACTTTTTAGTTAAGAGTCTTAAAAAAAATTAAACCACTTTCCTGACAAACCATAGTTGAACCTTTCTGAGCTTAATCAGACTGATCTTTAGATGGGTACAAGTCCATCACTAGACCAGTACTCTCAAGTCTCTTCAGTTTGGTAAGATTTCTTAGAACTGATGCTCCACAAGCATAGTTTTTCAGAACCCAGAGTCATCTCCACACTACAGTGAAATGCAAGAATGGACTTTGGCTTGGGGAGTTGTTTGTTCATTGTTTTTTTTTTTTTTTTTTTTTTTACCATTTTACAAGAAATAAGTCATGAAGTTAAGAATGAGAAACCAAATAGTTATGTGAAAAGTATTGAAATGGGAATTAATTCAATTCCAACTTTGCTACCAACCACCTATGAGACTGATCCAAGGTGAGCTTGTTTCCAGTGGAATTTAGCTAGATGTTCTCTGAGACTCCAGCTCTGAAATTCTGGGTTTAGTCAAATCAATGGGTCTGATACAAAAGCATTGATTGCTGTTACGTAGTGTTCCCTAATTCTGTAAATATAAGCCAAAAGATCTTTTTTTTTTCAAATTATTTGACTCAATAATCAAAATGTAAAAGCCTGAATTAGAGGAAATCTGTTCTAAACTTTACAGAACTGAACCTTCATCTCACCAGTAATGTCAGTTTTAAGTGACACATACAGAATTCCTAAGCAATCTCCCCTAATTTTATGTTCTCATGGTGGAGGGGGAGGGGTAGAAGGATGAGAAAAGGCAGGAATGGGGGGGAGAGGGGATTGGAATGAAATTCCACATTAAAGAAGTGAGGGAGAAATATCAACTCTTGGATCCACCAAGAAAGAATTTTGATAGCCAAGACACAAACTGGAAAACTAGCTTCCAGTTTTTGCTCAAGTGGGGCTAACAGCCTCTGCTGTAATGTGTATTTAAAAGGAAGGGTAGTTAACTGTTGCAAAGCATTTCCCCTCCCCCACTTCTCTCTCAACTACTTAAAGCTAGGGAACTTTTCAGCTCTTTTTGTCTTTTCACAACTTCCCAAGATCAGACACATTTCTGCAATGCATATGCAGATTTTACCTCTTGTTACTTTCTCTAATGAGCTTTCACTTAATCAATTTGACAGTAGCCTTTATCCCCTCTTTTGCCTCACATCCACTAGGAAAGAATTCAGGGGGAAAAAAGTGTTAACAGATTCAAGGAGTATTAGCAAAATGAAATGGTGACTGCGCAACACTGGGTGGACCATAGAGGGCTTTTCTCTCTGCCATCTCCTCTGTCCTACACCCAAAAGCAGGACGCATGTCTATCAGTCCCGCCAGAAAATATCTATTCTAGTAGCAAATGAGAAATTAGTGGTTTTTTCCTTTTCACAAAGAGCACACTACTGCCACTTACCAAATGCTACTTTATTTTCAGTGTCTGTTATTCTATATTCTCTCTCCACTGCCCAGCACTTTTAGAAGGTTTTTAGTAAGGCCAGCCTTACTTACCTTGAGGCAAGTTGAGGGGAAGATGGCTTGAAGGCTTGCACCATCTTACAGTTCTGTTTGCTACTGTAAATGGACTGTGGATGATTTCAGTGAGCCTACAACGTAGGAGCTTACACTTGACATTCTTATTCCACTACAAAAAGCAGTTACTTTGTCCATACGTATCATAGTCTGTAAAATATTAAATCTAAAACAATAATAGCAGAATAGCAACATGTCCCATATCTATTTCTTTTTGAACACCATCAAGAGAGAGAATGAGATAAGTAGCAGCAACAAGCAATAATTGGTCTATATAACATTTTATGTTTTACAAAATACTTTGCATATATTATCTCAATTGAGTCTAACTCACTTTGTGAGGTACTTATCTCAGTTTATGAACTCATTTTATACTCCTTTTCACAGATGAGAAATCTGAGACCCTTTAACACACTGGAAATTGTTTTTGATTTTGATTTACAGATAAGAGGTTCAACTCTAGAAAATTTCATGCTGTAGCAACATGGCCAATGACATTTCAACATCCAAAGGTACTTCTAGGTTCTTGGGAACTTCTGAAAAAGAAAACCTAAGCATTCTTTCCCAAGCCCTGACATGCTTCTCATTCCTTTCCTTTCCTTTCCTGGTAAAAGGGGACCCAATAGTCATGGCAATGTAACAAGCCTCCCTCTACTCCGAAGTGAACCATCTTGAGGTGGGCAAAAGGTTTTACTTCTTCATTGATGGCATTTGGTGTTGTGGTGAGAAATACCCAGGGTTTGATTTTCCATAGTTTCCTGTGAAGGTAAAATAAGAATAATAAAAAAAAAATTAGTTGAACATTCCAGGTCCTTAAATAAAAATCTGTTCAGCCTTCAGAAAGGGTCATCATTTGCAAAACTTTCCAGTCTGCAAGAAAGCGTTATAAAAAAAGAAGCAAACGAGAAGTTCTCCTAAATTGTGTCATTCTTGGTGTGTAATGAAACATCTCAACACCTCTGAAATGTTGCAAATTCAGATCTTCTGACTTCAGAAATAGAAAACTGGGCTTCTTACTATGTTGCTTGACTCAGGATCAATTCAAAGCTTATGTTTTAAGTGCTTGTGTTAGGGGTGTGGGGATGGGGAGGGAGTGGTAATCCTTAAAAGGCACATGTACATCCTAGGAACAAGAACTGCTCTGCATGGTTTGGATTATGTCAGCATAGATGAATTGACTCTAAAGTTAGACCCTCCTTCTTAATAAGTAGACTAGGAACTATAGTTAATCAAGTTCCTTTTACAAAGAATAATCTGATAAGGAGAAGGGCTTCCAGTGGGGTTGATAGATACTCATAGGAATTCAGATTCAGTCATCTGCTCCCCCACCCTCACCCCAGCAGATAAGGGGAGAATGGTTTCTGAAATTCAGATTTCCTAGACTAGTGAAACTAAACAGAGGATTGGTGCCTTTTGAAAATCGCAAGAAAACCTGACTGGAAGGCAGAAGAATTCTTACTCATTCTCTGTGGTAAATAGTGTCAGTGTTGACCTGGACAGCATGAAATGCCTCCGTTATGCAGTTAGCTAAAGATAGTGGGTTAATGGAATGTACAAAAAAGTCTCGTGTTTCCCATAATTCTGTGCCTGTGGACTCTGAAAATTGACAAATCTTTCTTTAGATTTAAAATAGAATTGGGCTAATTTTTGTGAATGTTATTGTACTTAGGGTAATAATGTAGCCTTTCTCAGTTATATTTATTAGATGCAGCATAATGTAATTAACAAATGGGTAAAGTTATCTACATTAATTCACCATTGTCCTTCGATTCTTCAGAAACCTAATATTTGTAAATTTCCCATTTCTTGAAATTGCTTTAGGAATATGTTAGCCATTTGACCTGGCACCAAGACAGTTTCTTCTAATTGGACAAGAAGTTTGAATTAATGTTAACCCAAATACAGTAAAAAAAAGAAAAAGGCATTTAAATTTTGATAAAGATATAAAATTCAAAGAATAGAGTTCTAATAGGTTGCATTTTAGCAAAAAAATTGCTATTCCAAACTGCTGACGCTTTAAGGTTTTGTTTTGTTTTTGGAGGGATGGTGGAAATAAGTAATCTTTGGAGGGAGGGTACTCAAATAAGTAACCTTCTCTAATCTTTCTCCTCTGCAACCATTTACTTCCTCCTTAGCAAAAGTGAGGACTTTTAAAAAAAAGTCTGCTCAAGTGATAAAGGTTTATATGGAATTAGAGGAATAATTGAGCATATTATAGTTCTCCAATTCAATTGGTATTGAAATTTAAATATTTGGGGTCATTAATGATGGAGTAAGGGACCTCCCTCTAATTTTTATTTGATAAAATATTCAAAGATACCTTTATGACAAACTCGAAGTAGATTGAACTCTAAAACTGAACACCAAAGAATCATCTGTTGAAGCTGCCTTTTCTCAGTTGAAGAATCAAGCGCGTTTACTACTTCTCCCAAAATGATCAAATGAGAAGAACATCCAGCATTTATTTGTTTGGGTTTTGCATTATTCCACCCTCAGTTTTATTCTTGCTGCTAGCAAATACCCTCCTCACAATAGCACTCACTGGACTGGCAACAGAGCTCTGTCTTCTAATCTGTTTACAAATATGTATTGTGCCCTTCTTGTTTTAAAGCTAGAGTTGCCGTGTGATTGTCTATAACATTTTCTTGTGGATAATTTTGTTTTCATAACTGTCAGCAGTGTTTTGGCTATTTTGAGAATGTAGGACGGGGTTAGGGATTAGTACGAGCATTCTCCTTTCTGTGTATCAGAGCTGCTTAGCAGTAATTAATCAGGACATCGGGGTTTTGTGCTCCTGCTTCAGGTCATTTGCCTATGAGCAGCTCAAGCCTTTTACAAAGGCATACTGCATATGTTTCTGGGTACCTTTTTGAGAGAAGATTTAAATTGCCCAGATGAATAATACTTTGTTACAAGTGTTTTGCCCTAGGCAAAAAGGTTTTCTTCATATTATCATTGCCTGAAGCTGCAATCCTCAAGCTTGATATGACTGGTGTTATATCATCACATGGCAATGATGTAAGAACAGGACCCTCTGTGTCAGACAAATCTGGATTTAGGGGAATTATAGCAGATGTTGCAAAATGGCAACAGTTTAGCAAGTTCCTTTTATCCCACTGTAGGGAGGCAGGACTACTAAGTGTACCAGACAGAAGAGAATGTTTTCTTTGATCCTTTAGACTCTAGGGTAAGGACTTCACCAGTTAGAGAACATCTTTAATGATATAGTTATATGTCACTGATGGCTAAGAATACAAAATCAAGGGACCGATTTCCCAGTGCTTTTCAATGCCTGTGATTATATCTGTTGCATACTTCATAGGACCATTAAGATTTTCCTCATAGTAGTAAGACATTTAGTGTGATGGAAAAAATAAGCTTTTTTTTACAAGCAAAAATAGAGAAATAAGCTTTTTACAAACAAGAAAGAGGTTTTAGACTCTGGCAACCCCACCCACTCATGCCTATTATATTCACATTAAATAATATGGAAATGTCATCAAGAAAATGTAGTCAATACTATTTGTCAATAAATATACTTGACATATCATTTGCCAGTAATATAGCCAAATATATTCAATGATAAGATGCACTGCACTGTCAGTGTTATTGGATACATTGATTTAACAAAACTATTCTAAATCTTTAGTTCTGCTCTCAATTTATTTCAATTCTGTTCTAATACAATTAATTTATACATATACTTGAGGGAAGTATGTTCCAATGTGGTGGTGGTGGTGAAGGGGAATTGTGATGGAAGGGAATGGTATTCCTTGATCTTGGAAGTGAAAAAGGCCTCGTTAAGGCAAGCACATTTTTCAATTTAGCAGACAGTAAATCTGTATTTGGTTATTATGTGATTTGCATTTCGCTGGGATTTGCCATATTTCCAAAGCTATCTCTGAGTCTATACAACGTTCTGTCGGTGAGACTGCTATATGTGTCAAATGCAGAATACAGTCTCCACGATTTTGCAGCCACCTGCAAAAGGCAACACACACGCATGAAAATAACAGAGAAATAGTTTTCCCCTGGAGAAAGTTGCCCCATTGTGAAATAAGCACAATGAATTTGTTCTTTTTAATGCAAATGTTTTATTGACGATTTCCATTGGAGCATTAGACAGTGCAATATAGTGAGAACAACTGACCAACTTCTCTTACATGTTTCTGTTTTTTACAAAGAATAAGGAAAAATCAAGAGAAAAGAAATGGAGTGATCTATATGGATTTGCTCATACATGAGAAGTGTTTGGAGGTCCTTGAATATCCAGTTCAGTTGTTTGGGGTTTTTGGGGTTTTTTAGAAAATCACGAATTAAACCAAGAGCAAAATATTCATGTATACTTAAAGATTTTCCTGAGGAAAGTAAATTTTAAAAGAAAATTAATTGCCATCAGTGATGTATTGTTTGTTAAGTAAAAAACCTATTCATCAGAGTCATGTTTAAATATACACATTTCATATCATATTCACTTAGGAGTAGTATTAGCTTCTAAACGTTAAAAAAAAAAAGACTTTGTTAGCAGAAAAATGAAACATAGCTGTAAACACATGCATTGATGTCCAATGAACAGGAAGTACAGGAAGGTATCCTCAAAAAAAAAGAAAGCAATGGAAAATGCAAAAACTTGATGTTGAACTTTATATGATAGAAATGTGCAAAATTGTAACCTTATACTAGTTTGGGTCTCTGGATTGAATGATTATCTATGTTTTGCTGGGGTTTTTTTTAAATTAACCCTTTCATCACCAAGACCACATCTATAGTTAATTTCACATTTGATAAGAAAGTCGTGATTGGCTAAGTATTTGTAACACACACACTAGACATTAAAGGGGAGAACGGAAATGGCCTTCTGAAACATGCTGTGTTGAGAGACTGTTAAAAATGCCCCCCCTCTCTCAGTTATTTTGATGAAGGCTTTATCCCCCTTCTCTCTGAAATGGCGGCCATAGCTCAAACACCAGAATAATTGTATCTTTTCCAACATTCCCAATGCCATGCTTACCACACAGAATCAGGCAGCAATTCCCACACATACGTCGCTCCATTTAAGTGCAATTTGGAAGCACTTGCCACCACAGTGACAGTATCTGTTTGTTTTGCTATTCAGTAATTCACAGTTAGCCAAGAGGAATAGGAGCAAACAGTTCTTTTTCATATTTGCATGCCTGGAATTTGACTTTTTGATTCACGATTGTTCCCATTAGCTTTGAAAATTCATGTTTCTGTCTAGTTGCATGTTTTGCTTCAATGAGCTCAAATTATGCTCTTGACTCAAATATTATTACAAGTGTAAATACTTTGGAGATGTAAGTGTCTGCCACTGGTTTGAGGTGTTTGTTTTATTGATTTTAATCTGTCAAGTTTAAAATATGAGCAAACTTTTCATGTAGGGCTTTTGGCATTTGTTTGAACACTCCTGTAGTAATTGGAAATGCAACAATTGTTTAAAAGTGGCATTGTCCATGAAAAGATTTAGTGAGGGATGAAGAAATTTCTTGAACCTAAAGACATAATCTGGTGATCCAATTCTCCCTACTGTGTCCATTCCCGTGAAACTCCATTTACTTTCCCCTCTCCGTCACCAGCTCCCCACATCCCACCTAGCCAATCCTCTAGGTTTCCCACATTGTTTCCTCTTTTGTCTTTTCAGTCTAAACAGAAGAACAACAGACAGGGTTCTGAAGGGCAGGGAGCATCAGGAGCTGGAAGAGAATGGCTGGGATGAGGGTCAGAGTCCTGCCCTTACTGCCAACAGTTACTAGGGTTTGTGCTGCCCGGCTGAACAGTGTTCAAAGGCTTTGCTGGGCTTTGTTCCACTGTGTAGGGATTAGGCCTGGCGGTCTGAGAATTTGCCTTCTAATTAAAAAGGATAAAAGATAGAAGTAGCATTAGACTAAAACAGAGCAGTGATACTTCGCAGGCTAGTGTGTGTGTGTGTGTGTGTGTGTGTGTGTGTTTTTAAGTCACAAGACAACACTAGAAGTTGTCAGCTTGTTTTATTTCTTGGGTTTTCCACTCAAATTAAAGGAAAAAAAGTTTAGAAACTCTTCCCAGATGTTGTACATGGTGAATGAAAGCCTAATGACATGTAAAATATCTGCTGTTTACAGTAAGACTATTTTGTTTGAAGAGTTGGAGTCAACAGGGGGAATGTGGGCTGCTTAAACAGTCATCATTTTATTTGTCAAATGCTGGCAAGAAATTAATACTACCGAATTTGATTTCTGCCTTTTGTATGCCTGCATTTATCCTTTCAGTACGTGCTCTCTCTCTCTCTGTGTCTCTTTCTTCTTCTTCTTCCTCTCTCTGTCTATCTATATATCTATTATCTTCCTTTTAAATAGTTTACTCTCTGTTACACACACACACATACACACACACACACACACGCATCTTCAATCATTCCTCTAGCTATGTGGTATCTCAACCAGGTAAAAGTGGCAATTATAAAAGTGACACATACTACATAACAACCTGTAGCCATTTGATCAAGAGACCCTTTAATTGTTTCACATTACTATGGTTTATGACTTATGAAATTAGTGTTATAAGATGTCTTCATGACAGACAAATCCTAGAGAAGGTTAGAAAATTCTAACCTTCATGGTTAGAGAAGGTTAGAGAACTCTAACCTTTAAGGCTGAACAATCTCCAAATGCACTCATCAGGTAATGTGATTTTTGTCTCCAATTTTCCATATATAAACAGTTATATGAACACAGTACCAGTGTGACTGACACTAATTTAAAGAAATCAGAGGCTTGGTGTGCTCTAACAAGTACTTCAGAAACCCACTTCAACACATAGAAATTCTATTAGAGATGCTGATGAGATTATATAAATTAGTTCTATGTTGGGTTTTTTAAGACAAAAAAAAAAAAGCCAGGAAGAGTTCTGTCGAAGACTTCAGGGTTTTCAAAGCTACTGAGCTCAGATTGCATACAACTATAAAGGAACACTCTCTTGTTCCCACACAGCTCATGTTACGTCATGAAGTTAGAGGGCTAAATTTCTTATTTTCTCTTTTTTTTCCCCCTTATATTTTGTTGTTAGAGTTGCCCTATATAAACAAATGAATCAAAAAGTACCCATGGAAAGGAATTTTTATCTTTTGCTTAATAAAAAAAATAAGATATATCCATAATTGAACTAAATAAGAAATTTCACGCATGTAAGATAGTGGTTCTTTTTTAATGTAGATGGTTTTCAGGTGGTAAATTCCCATGAAAGTAAATTGTCCTTGGAAATAGATAACAATCTATTCTATATGGCATGTTCAGAAACATGGGGAGGGGTGGGAGGGTAGTGTTAACAGTTGACAACAGCAAAGAAACTTCATACCAACTAGCATGTAATCCTTTGGAATGTCTGTGAGTATTGTTTTGTTTTTTTTATTGAACTAAAGCAGGATAATATGTAGTTAATGTCTGAGCTTTTTGGTTCATCTGTAAAAAAGAAAAACAATGAAAAAGGGCATGGGTGTAATGAAGGTGCTATTACATCCGGGGGGAAAATGAAGAACAGATTTAGCTTATTATGTAGCTGTGGAAGATTTTAAAACTATAATTGTAAAATATTCCTTATTAATCAAAGTCGAAGCTTTGTGTAAAGGAAGAAAAAGTTCTCCGTTCTGAATTCATGGACAGTCAGGGCAATTTATGTTGTCGCAGTCCCTTCTGTTTTTGTCTTTTGCAGATGACCATTCCCCCTGCTGTACCAAATGTAGCAAAACTGGATCTGATAGTTCCACTCTAAGCAAAGACAATAATCTGATTTAGACATTAAAAGAACATCTGTGAGAATGACACCAGTAGGTAGATACAGTGAGTCAACTTTTTTTCCTCTTTGAGTCCCGGACTGTTCCTTAGCATTTAAAATGTCAGCCAGTAACTAAAAGCTAAATCATTACAAGAATGTAATTCACCGTATTTTGGCTTCTATTTTCACCAGCTTCTGAGTACTATATTGTACAAGAAAGAGGTCTTTGTTGTGTTTATAATATGTATATAACCTGGTGGGAAACAGAATAAAAAATGTGTATTATTTGCATATCTTGAACTAAAGAACCTGGTATGTGATTGGGTCTTGAATATCTTAAATTTAAGTGAGCAGCTTTAAAGTGCAATATTACTTTATTACGGTCCCGTAATTCATATAATGAAATCATACCGATAAAAAATTAAGGTCTTAACATTTACAAATAGAGCTTGATTTTGAACTCCTTTTAATGAAAACAGTAATTTGTAAACTGGCAAATCTATATCACTTTATTTGCTGACAATAGTAGGCTATTACATTTGCATCCTTTCATCTCGCCTTTGTGCAGTGAGTAAGGCACATTTAGTGTAATGGAAGTTACCCATCTATTGTAGACCAAAGGCAGAATAGGCCTCCTGGAAAAATACTCTGATTTCCAGACACAGGTGGAATCCCTATGAACCTCAGTAGGACATCCAAGTAGGGAACAAGTGTGTTGCTTGATGTAGCTTGATAAACTCTCCCAAAATTGTTATTTAGCTCAAACTTACTGGCTATTATATATAATTGGAAGGATATTGCTTGCTTATGGTTGAGTGGCACTAATGTAATAAGAATTATATTAGCCTTGACATTCCAGTGAGTCTCTCTCACAGAGTCCTATAGAGTCTTAAAAGACACATAAAACCACCTTGTGGTTTACATTTTACCCAAAAGATTGGAATAAGAGAGGGTGAGAAAAGGCTGCTTACCTTCTCTGTCCAAGGAATTCAGAGTATCAGCAAGGAGTGACAATGTACAGCTCCTTTTACCCCTTCTCCTCCCCAGTCACCCCTTTGGGATGTAGCTTTGGTTCTTCAGTCACAGAAGCCATATTAGCGATCTTCAACCTTCTTTAAGAAATACACTTTCAAAGAAATCTTCTCCCTTTATAAAACTGTTTGCTCAAATCTTGAACTTAGAAATTCTTGAACTTGAGAACTCTTGAACTCAGGGTCAAGGGTCATCTGCAAGGTAACCCCCAAGGCTAGGAATTCCTTCTTTAGGTCAAATGGATATCTATTTTTGCCACATTTTTCTTTTTTTCTTAAATTCAGATTTAATTTTCTTGTAACACCATATATTCCCTCCCTTTAAATTCTTTTTTCCAATTAATAAACAATTGATTTTTCTCTCCACCCCATCTCTTCCTTCTCCATTGTAAAAATAAAAACAAAACAAAAATCTTGCAACAAAAATGCAATTAAGCATATAATTAAGCAAAAAAAAAAAAATACCCATATTGGCTATATCCAAAAATGTACATCTCACTCTGCAACCTGAGTCCATAATTGCTTTGTCAGGAGTTGAGTAGATATCATACTTCATCCTTTGTCCTCTGGAATTATGGTTGGTTTTCAAGTCAATCAAAGTTCTTGAGAATTTAAAATTCTGCCATGTGTCTTTGCAGGAAATCTCAGTTACCAGGCTATTCTCATCTCTGGTGTTGGGAAGTTTCACTCTCAAGATTTCTCCCCTCAAGACATGTGCAAACATCTGTAGCTCCCATTTGCTTTTGACCCCAACTGGCATTTTCCAAAAGGATCTCCTGATACAGGCTTGTCTGTCTTCTGAACAGGAACAAAAGGAAGCACACAAGGAAAAATTTTTGAAAGCCAATTTAATCTGTCAACCTGCTTTTATAAACCAGAGAAGGAAAACTTCCCAAGCAAGAATCTACCTTCCTGAGTCCTAATCAGCCTAGAGGTAGCCCCAGTCACTGGGAAATAATCAGGAATTCTGCCTTCTTTCAGCAAGGTGCTGCTATTGGGCAAGCTCATTGAGAAGCTCCTAGAATCAGGCTCATGGCTTGTAACCTAATCAAATCTGTGGGGGAACTCCTCTGATCAACCTCTGCCCTTCAATCCACTCTCTGAAGAACTGAAATTGCCCAAAAAGCAAAGAGAAATTCTACGGTGGGTATGAGCAAGTTATTATATATTACACTCAAGGCATTGTGCAGGATAAATGATAAATTGTCAAATAAAATGGGCTCATCATGTGACAAGAGCAAAACGTAACTCATTGACAGCTGACATATTCCATTAAATTTCTTTCCAACAACAACAGAACACGAAACACAAGTTTGGGTAGACCACCTCTGGAGAATTTACAGAAGGGTACAAGTTACACAGTATGATGAAGGATGCATGGATTGCATCAGACATCATTGGAGAACAGAATCCACATCAATAAACCCACCTTGGAATATTGTAATCTACTACCTTTTGTGACAATACACTTATTTGTCACTTTTACGAGTGGTAGAGATAGATATCTCTAGCCATGCCCTTTCCTAGAATATTTGCCTTCCAAAATGGTAATATAATTTAATATTATTACATAAGTAAAATGAATTTTGGTGTAAAGATCAAGTGAGAATGTTGATTAGATGCTCTACAAACCTTAAAAGCATTCTAATAATGTTCATTGTTGTTATTACAAACTTTAAAGTAGTGTCATATCACAAAAATGTGCTTCGTTACTAGCTTACAGATATCTTGACTGTCTTTCTATATATTTGACAGCTATTATTAGATCATAATTAGATCATGAGTAGATATCATTTCAACTGATATTAATAAACCATTTTAAGATTTACAATGTACTTTATCTTCCTAGAATCTTGACTAAGTGGTCTGTCCCTCCCCACTACTGGCCACTTCCATTGGTAGAGTCCATTGTGTCATCAGGGACCCACTACCTCAGGACCCTTCATGATGTCGCTAACATTGGAGTGTTGGCATTCATGGAGGCAAAAGGCTTTGGGCAACACATCTTATGTACATTATCTCTTTTGGTCAACCTAACCAACACAACAACCTTGCGCAGTAGATGGTACAGATATTCTTTTCCCTGTATGACAGGTGAAGAAACTGAGACTCAAAGAGTTTTAAGTGACTTGCCCAGAGTCTTATCCGCAGTGCTAGAGTCAGGTTTTAAACCTATGTCTCCACTGGTTGCATGGATAGCATTTTCCTGCAAAACCATAATGGCTTCCTAACCGTATGTGGAATGAAATGAAACGTAGATATAGCTCACTTCAGAATGTTTCCTAATTTCTACATTGATGAATGTCATTATGTATCTGACAACCTAACTAGTCTGTACTTCTTTCTGGGACAGTATTAAGGCTTTTGAATGACAGAGGTAGCAAATGTGAAAAGAAAAAAAAAAGAAAATGAAAAAAAAGATCAAATATATTTGCATAAAAGTCAAAAGAAACATATTCAAAGAGAAAAGAAATGGTGCATTTTTGATGCATTCTCATAGCCTTCACAATGGAAACTCAGAAGGGAAATAAGAGAAATTGATGTTGACCTCTCTATTAATCTTTTGTTTTTGTTCAAGAAATACCAAAGGAACTCTGGGTAGGTAGGTGCAGTAGACAGAGTGCTTGGCCTGCAGTTAAGACTCATCTTCCTGAGTTCAAATCTGGCCTCAGATACTAGCTATGAGACCCTGGGCAAGTCACTTAACCCTGTTTGCCTCAGTTTTCTCTTCCGTAAAAGGAGGAAGAGAAGGAAATGGCCAACCACTCCAGGATCTTTTCCAAGAAACCCTAGACAACAATGAAGGGATTCTATTTCAAGAGCATCAGTAAGATACTTGTCTAAATTACATGTCACATGATTTACAAACGGAGTTTCTTTCACCAGTGAATTCACAGGTCTATACCAAACAGTGTTCTTTAACTGTAGTTGTATGTGCATTTTTTTCTTCCTTCCCTTATAAAAAATGAAATCGCAACCAATGCACATTACAAAGCACACACATCCACATGCACTTTTTTGTTGTTGTTGTAAATTCCTTATGTGGAAAATCCCTCCAGCTATGCAGAACAGATACTTGACTATATACAAGTTTAGAGGATACCCCAGGACACTGAGAGTTTAGATGACTCTCACAGTTACTCATCTAGAATGGATCTGAGGCATCCAGATTCCACTAATCTCCTATACCAAACTCCTTATAGATAGGCAGGCAGATGACAGACAGATAGTATGTGCGTATGTACATATAGGGACACACGCACACCCATATATATATATATATGGGTATGTATACATATATACATTTATATTATTCCTTTTTTAAAGTAAAAATTAAAAATAGTTCAATTAATCAATATCATTACTTTATAAAATTGAATAAGAGTTTCTAAAATTATAATGCTGTCTCTCAATAAGAGGACCCCCTCAAAATGCAGATTATGTTTTGGGCACAGGGTGATATAATGTGCTCATGGACATGAGCACGCACAGGCACACACAGGGTGTGTGTGTGTGTGTGTGTGTGTGTGTGTGTGTGTGTGTATTGAAGGGAAAGGGAAATTTGGAGGAAAGGTGTTGGCTTCAGAAATAGGCTTGGATCACTTGCTAGCTCTGACACAAATTTCTTTATCCACAAGCCAGGTTGGAGAGCATCCATAGATTGCTATTTCAAGCCACCCCATTCCAGTTGAGAAGACTGCCATCCCAGGATGGCATATGAGCTGTCTTTTAGTTTTCCTGCTTTTCAAGCCTCAAGTCACTCCTAAGTGAGAAATGCCAGTTATTGCCAGGTTCTGTTGAAGAACATATGGTGCTTTAGTGATATGAAGTCCGATCTACCTGTGCAGAGCTAGGATCGCAAAATTGCTTTCATTGGCATTGCAAGCTGGTCTTGAACTAAGGTCACAAGGTAAATAGCCAGTACTTTATCCTCTCAGCCAAGGCCTTGATAATGGGTGCTCTTTGATGTTGAGAAGGATGGCTGACTTTTTTCTGAACTAAGGTCCAAGACAGTTATATATATAATGCATCTGCTTCCATTTTACATTTGCTGGTATGGTGAAAGGTTAATTTGGATATTATTTAAAGACAAGAGATAATTTTCAATCAATCAAATGCCAAAGCATGTGAAAACTATTCTCCTATCCCACATGTACCAACAAATAGGCAGGCAAACACACTCACCCGTTAAAAATTCTTCAGAATAATCATTTTCCCCCTTTTTATAGAGGCAAGCAGCTGCCTAGTTTTGACTTCTTTACATTTATTCACACATTAATGGTCTTCCATGTATCATGTCTTTAACATCATCTGAAGAATTCACAGTAAAATATATTTTTGAAATTTTGATAGAGCTTCATTGATTTCTTTGTGTTTAACATCACCTACCTTTCCCCTATATTCTTCTCCTTGCCCCTTCCAAGGAACCTGTCACTTACAACAAATAATATTTTCAGAAGAGGAAGAAGGGAAAAAATCAGCAAAAACAATCAACACATTAAAAAAACTGACATCATATGAAATATTCCATATTTATGAATCTCTATCTCTACCAAATGGGGAGTGGAGAGATGGGTAACTTTTGTCATATGTTCTCCTGTCTCTCTGTTGGTGCTAACTAAGCTTGATATTTATAAGTTTGCAGCATTCATTTAAAAAAAAAACAACTAAATCTCTGCAAATGTAATATAAATGGTCACAATGCTTTTTGGTGATGGGAATTCCTGGTAAAGCAACTCCTTTTACCAATACAGATCAGCAACTGTTCCACAATTTTAATCTTAAAAGTGTTGCCTGGGCTACAAGAGAGATTAAATGACTTATCCAGGGTGTTAGAGACAGATATTGAAGGCAGATCTTGCTGACTTTAAGGTTGGCCTTCGATTAACTCTCTCAAAGCCTTCCTACGCTGCATTACCTCCCATCTATTACAGTAATAATTCACTCAAATGCCTGGTGACTATAAAGATTACCATTTTCTTATATTTACCCATGATCTTCAAATTTTGTATTTCATTAACTAACCCTGAAGTCCAAGGTGTATTTATATTAAGCCAGCATGGATTTGTCTGTCAGACATTTGTAGTGGGCATTATATATTGTCACAGATAACACCCACCCAGTTTCTACTCTTTTGTCTAGATAGAATGATTGCTTCACCTGGGCATCCTAGTAACCTGAGTCTTTATTGTTTCTTCTGAGAACACCTGGTTTTGTTCAAACCTCACCCTGTCTGGCTCTCCAGAGGTATTTAAAGGGGAACTTGTAGGGAACCGAATTGAAAGAAAAGCAACAGACAAAAATAATATAACGAAGAAGAAAGGAAAATTGCATCCAAATGGTAACCTGGTTTTCTGAACTGGATGCTTTGGGAAGACATTCTATTTTAGTTCAATTTAAAAAGTGATTAAGATCTCACTATTACATGTGATATGGGTACTAAATGGAACAGTGGATAGAGTGCCAGGTCTGGAGTCAGAAGGACTCATCTTCCTGACTTCAGATCTGACCTCCATCACTCACCATGTGAACCTAGGCAAGTCACTTAACCCTGTTGGCCTCAGTTTCCTCATCTATAAAATGAGCTGGAAAAGGAAATGGCAAACCACTCCATTATCTTTGCCAGGTAACCCCAAATAGGGTCACAAAGGGTTGGACATGACTAAAAAAGACTGAACTAAGTTAAACATGATGCTTTATTGCCATAGCCATTACCAGTGCACAACTTCCTCCACCTCTCCCAAAACTTGCCTTTACCAGGAAAAGGGGTTAGTTAAGAAATGGAAATATGAAGCTCCATCTTCCTAGATAATATTTCCTTCCACGAGTGAACGGAAATACTCTGATAATTAGCTGAGGAGTGCTGATCTCTCATTGTATCGCAGTCTATTTCTATTTTCTTATAGATTTAGAATTCTAATTCAACCCTCTCATTTTATAGTTGAGGAAACTGAAGCCTAGAGGGTTAAATATGACTTGTCCAGTGTCATGCATAGTGAGTAACAGAACTGAGATTTTAATCTTGTTCTTCTGGCTTCATATCCAGGGATCTTCCCATTGTACCACTTTCTCTAACGTGACAGTAAAGCAGTCTTTTTAATGATAAGATGGGTTCTGGGATGAAAAGTGCCATATGATCCCAACATGTCTCTGTACTGATTCCCCTAAGTCTCACCTATGTAATACAGTTGAATTATTCTGTAAGAGTGATGTTTATCTTGTTTCATTTAACTCTGAGCCCTCTAGACCCAGTGGCTAAATAGCCTTTTCATAACCTCTTGGATAAAAAATGGCAGTGTCCTAATTCTGCAGGAAATACTTTGCTATAAAAAAGGCTTGGAGGAGGAACTACGTTGGGGTCTAACAAAATATCGATGATACTATAGAGTGCTTTTCTAATCAAAATGGAAACCCAAAAGCATTTTTAAAAAAAATCCAGAATCAAGAATTACATATCATGATCTGAGATCCACACTAATTCAAACTATCTCCCTGATATGACTTCTACCACCCAGCCCTCTCTGCTATTTGATTTCAAAATTTCACACCATTAATGTTAGTTTAGATAATTATATATGCCCTTGGCATCCTTAAACTAAAAAGGCAGCGTGACAAAGTGGATAGAATACTGAAATGAGAAATAAGAAGGCCTGTGTTCCAAGTCTGCCACTAGTTACCGATGTCTCTCAGCCTTAGTTTCCTCATTTGTACAATGGAGATAATACTTAACACCTACAATGCACTGTTGTTGTAAGGATTAAGTAAGATAACATAAAGCACTCTTCCAATATTAAGAGCTCTATGTAAATGTTACTTTTTATAGAAAATTCAAAATACCACAACCGATAACCATAAATTAGACCAAAAGTTCTCCAAGTATAAGGTGGTTCCGAAGATCTTTTTAGGGGGTCCATGAAGTAAAAACTATTTTTATAATAATACTAAGACATTCCAGTTTCTAATATGGTATATATTAATAGATATAATTCCCATAAACAAAGTCCTTGGGGAAGTCCTTAATAATTTTTAACACTATGAAGGTATCCTGAGACCAAAAGTTTGAAAACTGGTGAGCTAAAATATCCACTAATAACTAAAAACTAGAAATGAGTACAAAAACTGTAATTATAGGTGCTTGTGTTTCCTGGATTTTTCTATATGTTTCTGACTATTGTTTCTTTAATGACACTAAAAAGAATATTGAGAGAAAGAAAGAAAATAATCATTTGTTACAGTATAATTTTATCAGGAAAGGAAGTGTGGCTTAGTGGATACAGGTCTTGCCTCAGTGTCAAGGAGATCTATGTTCCAGTGTCCCCTCTGATATAAAGGGCTTATAGAATGCTCAGCAAGTCATTTAATCTGTCATAGTTCCAGGTAACTCTAAAATGAGAAATAGTGATCTAAGTGATAAGTTGTGGCTGCTTTATGTGCTAATGAAGTCTCAGGTCTGGTTTATACATACATACATATATGCATATGTGTGTGTGCATATATATACACACATACACACACATACATACAGTCTCAGGTCTGGTTTATATATATATATATATATATATATATATATACATATATATATATATATATACACACACACACACATACATATATATTTATACATATATACATACAACACACACATATATTTATTTATGTTTCAAATATTACCATGTTTATATATTCACACGCACAAATATATGAGATGTTTACCAGGTAAGTTTATTTAAAGACTGTTACTTATAGAATATGTGAAATAAGAAATTAATATCAATATTTTCCCCTTTAACGTAGCATCACTCCCCTCTCCTCCCCCCATGTTGAAATAGCATAGCGATTGTTTTTGCAGCACTATATAGGTTCAGTAACAAAGGTATTTCAGCTAAAATTTAGAGAATACAACCTAAGATAGTCTTCATGAAGACTTGCTACATTTTGATCTCAAAACTTTCATCCATGTTTAAGTTACAGTCCTGGGAAGTCAATAGACGTTTGAAAAGTGGGTGGGGATGGCAGGACAGGGAGAAAAACAAGAGCAGGGATCAGAGTTCAAATGTGAAATATTGGAAACTGTTCTTTTCTCCCTACACTTTTCAGAATTCCAAAAGAAAATAATAATTTGCAAAAGAAACCACCAAGTTAATTTTTCCTTGAAAGTTATCTTTTTTTCATTTCTTTCATCAGAGAAAGGTCGAGAGTTGAAATAAAATTTTAAAATAATAACTAGAATTTATGCTTTAAGATTTGCAAAGTGCTTCAAGTATTTGATGGAATTTGAGCCTCCCAACAGCCCTGTGAAACAGGTGCTATTAACTATCCCTAATTTACAGATGAAGGAAAGAGACAGACAGATTAAATGACTCTCCCAGGCACATGCAGTTAGTAACTGTCTAGGTCAGGATTTAAACTCGGATGTCACTGACTCCAAGTTCAGTCCAATATTGGAAGATAACAACATTATAGAGCACTTTAAATTTTTCTAAGTCTTAAAAGTATCTCATTTTGTCCTCACAACAATCCTGGGAGGTAGGTGCTATTATTAACCCCATTTTACAGATGAGGAAATTGAGGCAAGCACAGGTTAAGTGACTTGCCCAGGGTCATACAGCTAGTAAGGCTCTGAGACTAGATTTGAACTCAGGTCTTCCTGTTTCTAGGTCCTCCACTGAGCCGTCGAAGCACTAACTCCTAATGCTGCCAACTAAGTGATTTCTTTCATCTAATGCAGCCAGCTACATGACACAGTCCTTTTATTTAGTACTTTCTGTCACAATGTGCAATGCCAAGAATGCTCGTAGATCTGTGAGGTAGTGAGGGGGGATGTACTGTGTGTCATGTGAGTTTCCTTTCCTTTGAGTTTCTTTATTTTGATCATACTGCTACTGTTCATTACCCAATGTCTTTCTACAATTTTCTCAGCACAGCAGTTTGAGTGCTTGCATGAAGTGGCAGACGTATCACCACGTATGAACCGTGAAATGTATTTGAAAATAAATGTTTTAATTTAAATTGACATTTCTGAGACTACTGCTGAGGGTAACTGCTTTTGCTTTAAAATTATATTGTCCGTCTCCATGGGGGCCCAATATAAAAGGAGTTTCCATCCCATTTTAATACTAATTTATTATCAAAAGAGCAGCATTACTCTGTATACACAGATTTTCTTCTTTGAGTTGTTAAATCAGTACAAACCAGACTAGAAACTGGCTTTAGTAGTCTTACAAGATTACACTTCTCTTGTCTATACCCCCAAAATTTCTGTTGTGTAAAATATTTGTCAAGGTAGCTGTCCCAAATGGATGAAAAATGAAATCAACTAATGGAATTCACTCTTAGGGTGGTTGAGTGAAACAAAGGAGGTAAACTCTCTATTACCGTTATTCCCTTCTAAATCATTCTGGAGACAGCATTATCATTGTATCTTATTACAGATCTAAAGGTAGAAGGTCATCGCTTTCAACTGCCTCATTTTACAGACCATCACTTTCTTCGACCACCTTGGAGCTAGCATTGTCATCACATCTTATTACAGATTTAAAGCCAGAAGGAACCATAGAGGTCATCTATTCCAACCTCCTCATTTTACAAATGAGGAAACTGAGGGCCAGAGAGGAGAAGTGACTTTCCTGCCACACAGTAATACAGCCAAGGTTTGAATACTAGTTAGTTAGTTAGTCTAGTTAGTCAACAAAAGGGCTCGAATTAGGCAGATAGATAAACGTACATAAAAAAATGCAAATATTGACTAAAAAAGTATGAGAGATGGCTGATGGGTATGTCATCTTTGTTCAACAGAGCAGAAGTGTCAAATATATTGTCAATATGGCTCAACACTCCAGAGTGAAACAGAACCGGATTAAAATGTAATTGGGAAATAGTTAACAAAATAAATAAAAATACAATAGAATGTAGATAATGTTAATAGGTGGTCTTGTAAGTCAATATATGACTCTGGAAATCCTTATGAACAATTTTATGGCCCCCATACTATTGGAATTTGATACCACTGAAGAGTTGTTGTTAGTGGTGATGGTGGTGTTGAAGGAGGATTAGCACCTCTTGTGCAAGGACTTGTCAAACCTTTAACGCCTGCTCATCAATCTTTGGTGTCTACCTGTCACATAACTCTCACCTGTGGCTCCAAGAAGCTATAGCACACACAATAGTCAAATCCCATTGAAGAGTATTTGCAGAATAATGGACACTTTGGAACTATACAGGTTTCATTTATCAGGGAAATCTCAGCATCCTATAGTCACTAGGGGTAGTAAAAACTTTAAGAAGTTGTTTCCCCAATCACTACTGTCTTAAGGCCATCCTGCACCAAACACAACATTTGACCCAAGAAATGTATTACATACAGAACCATGCTTCAAATGCTTGTGGTCAGCTCATTTATTTCCAGTGATGCACTAAGAGATTTGCAAGTCCTAAGGCATCCTAAATTATAGTGAAGAAACAAATCATTCATGTATTCTAATCTGAGGGACACACTACACCAAAATATAATCCCCCATAAAACTTCTGTGGTTCATTTCTTCTCCTTGATGTAAAAATCTTATACTATTGATGGTCTCCTAGGTAACACAATTAAGACTAGCACTGTCTCAAGAAGATCATTGTTAATCCTCGGTGAAGAGGAGGTCCCTTGATTTTGATCAGTGGAGAGGAAAAAGGAGCCTTCTCCTCTAGCACTCTTCTATTAATGTATTACTGTAGATACTTTATCAGACTATGTAACTTGTATTTTCTGAATGACATGAAATAACATACAGGATACCTAGTCCATCTCCTCATTTTACATCAAAGGAAATTGCAGCCTACAAGATAGAAAAATGGGTTTAAATTGTCTCCCACAGCAGCAGCCAACTTTGCATGTTAAAACCTGGCTGACAACCTTGGCAAGCCACAATAAACATGAAGCCCCCACATCATAGTATATACATTAACTGAATCCTGGACCTAAAACACATTTGTAGTTCAAGGTTATTATGTCATCCTAAAACCTTAGTGTTGTAGACTATTATCATAAACTAAATATCATGTGCAAGGTGACAGTAGAGGTACTGAAGAAATACTTACAGGAGTTCAACAAGCAATTCACCTAAACCTGCTTTCCTTTAGCATCTTGATCATTAACAAAGATGGCATCTATGATCTAGGCACCAGCTTCCTGTCCAAACAAAGCTCCTAACACCCCCCCCTGCCATTCATCTGACAGTTCACTTTTTTGTTATTGCTCTTTCATTATTGTCTTCTCTGCTTTTGAAATTCATTATTCATGGAGAATTAGATAACATCAATAAAACTGGATATTGAGTCTCCAAAGTCTCCTTTCCCTCAACAAAACTTGCCCAAGTTCATACAAGTAGAAAGTATCAGTACCAGCATTCAAATCTTGAGCCCTTTGACTTCAAATCCAATAGCTTTTCTAGTATACACTACTAGTTCTCTAGTAGATCACTTGTGAGCTCTGTTTCTGATGGATGGCATCCATGTTCAGATCCAGATTGGGCTAAATGACTTCTGAGGTCCCTTCTTGCTCTAAGATTCTATCATACTTTGATGTTAAAGGTCATTTAAAAAAATAGGCCCCAGGTCCTGGAAACCTAAAGCAGGTGTAGCAACAGGACCAGGGGTATAAGGTCAGACAATGTGTGTTCATCCTTCGTTTCAGAAGAAGACCATGCTATCAGAGAAATAATGACATGACTTGCACTTGACTTTGTTTTGGGTGAGGGAGGGTTGTGTAGGTCACCAGTCTCACTTCTTCTCCAGAGCCATCAGAATCCAGGGACATATCAGGATGATAGGAGATGACCCAGTATTAAGGCACAAGATCAGTTCTTACGTGAACAGTCTCAGGTTAGGTAAAAGTGAGGGCTTAACCTCTGAGCTTGTGCCAGGATGAGGCAACTGGGGTTAAGTGACTTGCCCAAGGTCACACAGCTAGTGAATCTCATAAAGTCAGAAAATATAATAGAAATGCCAAAGACAAACTTCACTCAATTCAGAATTTTGCCTAAGGCAGCAAGGAAGAGTCCCCATTGCCTATTTTTGAAAGTTATGTACCAACATGACCAAAGGTAGCCACTTTGACAGTTGTCCCTAAAAGGAAAAGATAAGAGATCACCCTAGCATTTAACTTCTCCTTCTACTTCTATCACATATGAATTTGAGTTTAGGAATTAAAATGCATTTCTGAAGTTTTGTGGGAGAGGTACCAGGTAGTGAACATCCACAAAATAACCAGTCCATGACTGTCAGCCCTGTCATTTTAACCTATCTAGCCTATCACAAGTTTAATTTAGGCAAGTCCCACTCAACACAAAAATGCTGAAATAGATCTCTAATCTCACCAATGTGGGTTCTTCCTCTAATGCGAACTGTGCAGCTCATTGTTATGTGCCTACCCATCCTAGGCAGTTCTTACTCAGGTCTTCCCCATATTCTACACAAGAAGCCTTCCTTAAATTCTCTTGATGTATCAATGGGTTATTCATTCATTACCCCTCACCCTCACTACATAAACTGCTCCTATTTCTTTAACAATCTACTTTTGTAGTTCTTTTTTGTAGTTTCCTGTTGGTGATAGGTTGCAATCTGCTTATGTCCACCATGTTCCTCTTTGAATTTACCCACCATTTTAGCTCTTAGGAGACTATAGTGTGCTGTGAATTGCAGCTATAAAAATAGATAAGAAAAAGAAATCCCCTGTGGCATCATGCTGTGGATTTTCTTATGGTAGTGCCACAAGGAATGGACACAGTTTTTTCCTGCAGTGTTTTATATTTTCAAATCTTAATGAAACATGTTGAAGGGGTGAGCAGGTTGGGTGGAGCTGGGAGTTTAATGAAGTGTGGATTCTTTTACTCCCGCGTCATTGTTTTACCTCCAAACAGAGGATGTCAACAGTTGCCCAGTGACCTCTATAAAATGTTTGTGATCTCCTGTCAGTTCCTAACAACCAGTTGTCCACATAATAGAAGTACTTAATGTATTGTACATACTTCTTTGATGTCTGTCAAGTTTTTTGTGTGTCCCTGTCCTTTTATCTATTTTTTCTTGCTCAATATTCTCTAATTCTTTTTTTTTTAGTTGTACTCTCAGATGGAAAGAACTGTGCTCATTTAATTAACTTTGCACAGCAACCAGCATAGTTCCATGAGCATGTGGATGCTTAATAAATAATTTTGGTGAAGATGATGATATTGCCCAAACCATGCTGACATTGGCTCCTTCATAGGTTGCATGAGCTAAAAAATCTTAAACCCAAATCTGATCTATCTACTCATTTTCTGATATCATGAAGACTCTGACTTCCGTTACTTGTCTTTTTCTGCTTCCCAAAATGTATGGCATGGCTACTGCTAAGAATTAAAAAATGGAAGGAGGTTTTTTTATATAACTTTCTGCCCATGGTCACCTTTTGATGAAAAATTCTTTACAAATCAAATTCACAACTCTCCTGCGGCCTGTCTCAAGAGAGGACTGAAATTTTAGGATCAATATTAGGCCTGCATAAGGAAGCACACTCTTTACTCCCTCTCCTCCAAGTGTTACCCTGCAGTTATTCTATGAGTAAACAGAAAACTTGGTTCTCCCTGTTGTCGAATAGTTTCAATTGTGTCTCACTCTGTAATCTCATTGGGGGTTTTTCTTGGCAAAGACACTGGTTTGGTTTGCCATTTCCTTCTCCAGTTCATTTTACAGATGAGGAACATGAGGCAAACAGGATTAAGTGAGTTGCCCAGGGTCACATGGCTAGTGAGTGTCTCAGGTCGTTTTGAACTCAGGTCTTCCTGACTAGTTCTGGCACTGTATTCACTGTGCCATCTAGCTGTTTCATGAACACTAACACTGATTGATAAAAATAGAACAAACCCAAAGGAACATAAGATTTGAAGTAGAGGAAAATGTATCTGGAGTGAAAATGTGTCTAAAAAGAAATTGAAAACACCCCTCTTACCCTCACCTCCAAAACATTCAGACTCATAGGAAGCTCTGTAGAACTTGTAAAGGAAAATTTAAACAAGCCAAAACATTGGGATAGAAGAAATGGCAAAACTCCCCTTGTTTAAATCAGCCCACAACACATGAGAAGGGGGCCAAATGCCAGGTATTGATTCCATTGATGGGATATGTAGAGGACTGGGAATGTCATTCATTGTAGAAAGCATAATAAGTCAACATGGGAAAATCCCTCTAATAACAAAGCATCATAATTGTAGACATGGAGTATGTTTATACTTTGTTACTTGCTGCTTGATGCCACTGGTTGGAATGCTCAAATTGGCTCCCTTATGCCTTTCTGGATTGCCTCCCATTCCAAGTCTAGACAGACTCATGCCCCTTCCTGGAATGAATTGAATTAAACTAGAGTCATGAACCTTTGAACTGAATTTGAAATCAGTTATTTAATCTTTATTTTTTTTTTTGGTATTTTGTCAATGAACCTTTGGAAAGTAGGAACATTCAGACTATTAATAACTGGTTTCTCATATAAAATAAAGATTTGAAGCTAGAGAAACGGACAGTGATATTTCCGTCTGGTACTTGATTATAGCATTATTTCCATGCAAATGGTTTGATTGAAAAGAAAATTTAAAAATAAGAAAAAAGGATGACAAGTAAGATGCATACTTATTTGGCCTATGAACTTTCACAGCATGCTGTGGAATCTTGCAAACTTAATAATGACAAAATGACATAAATGACAAAATGGTATTAAAGTCAATTCTCAGTCAGAAATTATGTTTGTGATAATACTCAGTGAGTTGCAACAAATATGAGGTTAAGCATTTGTTCCTATGATTGTTCTATGAATCATTTCTATTCATCTGATGACTAGACTCACAGTGCTTTGGAGAGTAGGAAGAACATTAAACTAGGTTCAGAAGACCTGGCTTTAAGTCCCATCTTGGCCACTAACCAGCTGTATGAGCTGAGGCAAATCATTTTCACCATATCTATCCTCAGTTTCTTTAAATCATAAAATCAGACCACTGGACTGATGATTTCTAAGATCTTTTTCAACTCTAATATTATGTATATATGTAAGTTGTTGCAGGACTATTGGTTCAATTTAGATCTTAGTGCAAAGTTAGCCAATGAACTAATGCCTTTACTACTTTATAAAGAAATTTTTGCATAAGATGAACTGTCCGGTGCCTTTAGACTAACTATTGGTTGCTCATAATACAAGCTTTCAAGATACAAAAATATTACTGTCATTAGCTATAAAGAACATGAAATCTTTCTAACTACGGGGCAAAATAAATGCTAATCAATAATGAATTTAATTTTGTCTAGAATTTTATACAAATTCCAACTAGCACAAAAGAGAGATTCGGATATAGTATCTTACAGGTGGTAGGGGGAAGGTTTGCTTAGTTTTATGTTTTTGAATAGCTCATTACAAGGTCTTTCACCTGAGGCTATTCAACCTAATATTTCCTAACCACTTACTATATGTTAGTGCGTATATGGGGTGTTCACAGAGACCTAGGACATCTAGTGTGAGGACTTGCTGAACCCTTTTCAGGGCTGGTCATCCATCTTCGGTGTCTGCCTGCTACCCAACTTTCACCTGTGGCTCCAAGAAACTGTAGTGTGCCCAGTGACCTCATCCAGGTAAAATTGTCTTAACAGATAGGTTAAACTAGGTTGAGGGGCAGCTAGGTGGTACAGTGGATAGAGCACCAGTGCAGGTGCTCTGAATTCAAATGTTACCTCACACACTTGACACTCACTAGCTGTGTGACCTTGGGCAAGTCATTTAACTCCAATTGCCTCATCCTGGATCATCTCCAGTTATCCTGATGAGTATTTGATCACTGAATTCAGATGGCTCTGGAGGAGAAGTGAGGCTGGTGATCTGCACAGCCCTCCCTCACTCAAACCTAAGTCAAGTGCAAGTCATGTCATCATTTCTCTGATGGCATGGTCTTCTTTGGCAATGAAGGACGAACATACATACAAAATTAGGGCAGCTAGGTGGTTCGGGATAGAGCACCAGTGCAGGAGTCAGAAGGACCTGAGTTCAAATATCACCTCAAACACTTGACACTTGACAGGGAGATGTCTATCCCAAGTATGTGAAGAATATTCCCAACAGCATGGAAGGATAGGAACAATTTCTTTCAATAACCATGAAGGAGACTAAAGCAGGTGCTGTGAAGTGTTTAGAGCTTGGTCAGGCCATTGAAGATGTCAAGGTCATCTACTATATCCAGTTATTTTGACTTTTATCTTGCCACTGAACTTATAGAACTTATTAGTCTGAACCAGCTGTGTACTGGTTCAATGGGCTGTGCACTGGGTCATAACGACATTGACCACTCACTGACCAATCATATGTATCCTAGATTTAGACATACATGTACTCCCTTACATTTATCTTATCTAACAAGACTTTGATGAGAGCAACCTGGTATTTCTGAGCCAGCTGTGATCGTTGGTTGACTGACTTAGTGACATTTCAGGCCTAAAACCACACCTTCAGGTAGCCACCTCTTGGACTATTTCCCAATGAATTTTTCCTAAAATATTTGTTCAGTAGATACCAAAAGTACATGTTACTTTAAGAACTGACAGCTGGCTCAGTACACAACTGGTTCAGACTAATAAGTTCTATTAAGTGCTACTGGCTATTGTAGCAGGAAGGGGTTAACAGTTGTTGCTGGGGTAGGCTATGTTTTTGGGCTGGGGAGAAATGTGATGTTAGAATTGGGGCCCAAGCACATCCACCCAAGCACCCTATAATCTCTGCCAAGAAAAAACCCTAAATGGGGTCATGAAGAATAGGAATGACTGAAATGACTGAGCAACAACAAATATGATAGTTCTGCAGTTTAGCAATAAGTAGCGTTACCTAATGTGTTACCTTTTAGCACAATATGATAAATGATGGTCCTTGTAATGATAAATCATAAGGAAAATGTTTAGTGACATTTAATGATACGAGTCCAACACAAATGAAACTACTGAACAACAACAGATAGTCAACGTGGGGATTGGGAGCAACTGGAAATTAAAACTGCTTCAAGGTATGTTTAGAGTCTGGAGCAGAGTCTAAGACTCATAGCTTCTTGAGAGTGAATTCTGCCTTTTGCCTTTCTTTGTGTCACCAGTCACCAAACCTAGTGCTCAGCCCATAGCAGGCACTTACTAAATGCTTCTCTACTGACCTCTGCTTCCCAAGTCACTCTGTATTGAGAATGATCTAAGGCCAGACCAGACTTCTGGGGAACACTTCAGACTAGGGGAGAGCCCCCTGAACCTCTTAAGTCTAGACCTACACCCCAGGGGCTGGGCTAGATCCAAATGGGTTTCTGAGACTGACAGGATGGATAACAGGGTGACCAGTTAACCTGTTTCTAGAAATTCTTCTACTCCATGTCAATGACCCTTTGTGTCCCTATGATGCCTCACACAAAAGTCAAAGCAATTCTCTTCTAAATTTCATAGTTCGGGAGTAGTAATATGTGTTTTGTTACTCTGTAAGCTTCTGAAACCAAAGGTCCAAGTGAATTTCACATGTCCACATTAACACAGAAACATAATCCATCTATTCCTCACCTCTGCCTGCTCCCTCCCTTTTACCTCCTTTTTCAAACAAACAAACACAAACACAAAACCCTAGCCCTGGGGGGTAGGGAAGGTGGGGGGGTGGAGTTGATCTTGGAAGTAGCTACTCAAACTAATTTTGAATCTGTGCTTAGCTCTTGTTCACACTATCTATTAAAAACAGTAAAGCCCAAATTTACAGGAGGGAAGTTGTGCTTTTGTGGAGTGGAATCTCTCCTCCCCACCCCCTTTACTTTTCTTGTTCGTTTCCAGCTCTTTAAGACACCCAGACCTTTAAATTCCATGCCATTGAATTGGCATGTTTGCAAATTGCATGCAGTGAGATGCTTCCATACCAGCAGCCCTGTCTCAGATTCCCCACCATCTCTGCCAAACTAGTATGGCCTGCACATTTTCTTCATCTTTTCATTGAGTTCAGTGTGGCAGCCAACACATTCTTTAGCAGAGGCTTCAGTAGGCATGGTAACTAGTTCCTGACTGCACTCTCCCTGACTGTGGAAGTCCTATTTCTTTCTGGAAGTGCCTTTTTTTTTTAAAGGGGTGGAAGGGAGGGAGTAGGAGGGGGTTGGGAATTGATTGGGTTGGGCTTGGGTGGGGGATGAGATGGGTGAGTTAAAGGTGTTTTGAGTTATCTGGTCCATCTGTGATGGTGGTGCTAAATTGCTCAGACATAATAAAAAGTCCTAATTGAGGTCTTGATGCATTGAATTAAGCAGAGCTTGTTCATCAAGCCTTGAATCGTGCTGCTGAAGGCTGCAGGTACCTCAAGGCTGTTCTGAATGATTGCTGTGTTGACTTTGTCTAATTACAGGGGAGGAGCTCTAGGAGCAGTGATGGGCAGAGTTACAAACAGTGGGGTGGCTGATATATACTGGCAAAACCATGCCGAGCTAAACAAACTGACTGACAAAGCTCTTGGCATATTAAAAAATCTGGCAAAATGTTCATCTCTTGTCAAAAATGTAGAAAGCCTAGTAATGCATAACTTCATCCCATGTTGAATTTTAAAGTGGCTAGTGCCAAGTTGTCTGTCAAAATTAATAAGCCATTGCTTCTTCTTATAGAACAAAAAAAAATATTTCTCCTTCATTTTATTCATTTATTCATTGTTAAAAAATCATGTCTCTGCTAAAAATTGCATTTAGGAAAAGGTTCAGTGGTGACCTCTTTGATTTTCAAAGAGCTGCAAATTAAAAGCTACTTTTGTCCAAGTTTGTTGTGATCAAATCAAACTCTCAATAAAAATACAAAAAATGTCTTCCATTGGGGGTAAATTAAAACTGTGTGCACACTTCCATTTAGAGAGCTATGTAACTTCAGTGATCAATTATAGCTTTATCTGAGTTGATGTATTTTTTTTCTGTTTAATCTCCTTTTATATCAGGAAAGTCATTAAATGGTTAATTGGCCATTGGGTAGATAATCTAGATCCTCATAAGAATTAATCAATACATTGACTTCCTTGGATCCATCCAGCTTGCTATAGAGTCTGTTGGTTTCCGTATTCCTTCATTTCATGTGGACTTTATGGTGGCTTTGGAGAATTCTCTTTCATGAAGCTCAGTTTTCACATGAAGTTCACTTTTGACACATGTAGGAAAATGACTCTATAAACCTCACCAGGGAAAAGTTCTACTCATAAATCTAAATCATACTTAAGCTACAAGCATTGATAGTCAGAGTGGGAACTCTGAATACTGTAATTTAGAAAATAAGGAAAATAGCTGCAACTTATACATAACATTACAAATATCAGAGTTTGGTCATGAAATGAAGATGGGGAGGAATATTGTTTTTAAGGCTGCTCTCATCAATTATTCATTCTAGTCTGTTTGGTGGCATCATGAACACTTCTAGTGTTTATCTTTTATAGACTATACTCTAAATATTGATTTTTGAAGGCTAAAAAAGCAACAACTCCTTTTTTCCAGAATGGAATCCTGGCCATGCATGCTCCTCACCCCCATTGGGTCCAATACTCTTTCAAGTCAGCTTTTTTCCCACTACTCTTTGAACATTAAGGAACTCTGTGACCAGGGAAACATTGCTGCTAACCCAAATGGGTGGTTTGGTTTAGTACTTTCTTAGTATTTTCCTTGGAATAGCCCAGAGCTTCTGCCAACTTCCTTCCGAAAATGAAGGCTTTAAAATGCCTAGCCAGGTGGATGACTAAACTTTGACTCCCAACTACGAGCGAATTGTATTCATGTTTTCTGACTGATGATGGAACAAACATGTAAATAAGAGATAGGCTGATTTCCTCCCTTAGTATTTGCTCACTGTGAACATTTGGTTCACTTGGCTTGGCTTATTATTTCAGCTGGGAAAGTTACTATATGAATTAATAGCAAATTTCCCAGTTAAAAATAAGTGTTTACCAGTTTTAGGGGTTGTCAATTTTTGTTTCTGTTTTTGTTTTTTGGCAAAGACCTGGCTTCCATTCTGATTCCTCCTTGACCTGCATATCCCTGAGATGTGTAATTAAAGTAAGAGAATCTGTACAAAGTGCTTTAGGGGTTTCATGAATAGAAAACACAGGATATTTTCAGCAGTTTGGTGCATAATATCAGCGTGTGTATTTCTTTTGTGGTGGATAATAGAGACCTTCAATAATACAGGTGTATGTTATCCCATGCAAAGAAAATGGATTTGTTTCTAAATTCTAACACAAAATAGAGGAAAAAAAGAGAACAATTCAAATTTCAGGGATAGGAGAGTTTCAGACTTGAAACTGCCTCAGAATGAATTCAAACTTAGTGACTAGTAACACAGTCAAAGTTTTCTATACAGTAAGATTTCCTTCAGACTCATATTTAGATAAAGAGCTAGGAGGAAATTTGGAGACCACCTAGTACAATCTTCTCATCTTACAAATAAAGAAACTGAAGACTTGGGCTTTAACTGTTGATATATAATTGAACACACAAAGATCAAATCATTTAAATTGAAAGATTTGATGTTCTTATTGTCAGAAGTTATGTAAAGCTCACTTTGTGGAGAAGTACTATTAGGCTTGTAAAACATAAAGAAAGAAAGATGGAAGAAAACATGTTGTTTCCTCTGCTGCTATTGTCATGTGATAATCATTGAGGACAGAGGGGGAGAAAACACTCATTTTCTCGAAAGTATCCAATCTGAAGGGAGATTCACACTCATACTTCATAGATGTTACAATGCAACTTAAAAACCCACCAATAGAAAGGGGCCAAGGGAGTAGTCACATAGAGGAAACCCAGTCATACGTACACTGCCAGAACTGAAAAAGACTAAAGGACATCCTGAGAGCATAGAGAGATCCAAGACATTATCTCACAACATTCCCAACCCCATGTCAACATAGAGACTGACTAGATTCCAAGTGGGTATCAGAGAACACTACAATTTCTAAATACTTGAAGTTGTAGGTCATCCAAAGGGTAATGCAGAGGTGAAACATAGGAGTAGGTATATGGAGACCTTATAAATGAAGAAGTGTGCAGGAAAGCATGCCATAAAGAAGTCCCATATTAGCAAGATTGACTAGTCACATGGAAAAAGCAAGTCATGACGGAGAGGCATCTCATGTCTATTTGTTGCCTCCTGGTGTCAAAAGAAAATGAGAGATGTACCCAGTCTTTAAGTAGATTCATTGTGGTGAACTTAAGAGAGGAGAGAGACCAGAGTTTCACATAATGAGCAGGTATGAGTAGATAAGAATCTGCACTGCAGGAGGGAATTCCCACATGCCTGGGATCTCAGATGCCTTGAAGCAATGAAATAAAATGAAGTTTAAGGGAATACCAAATGGATTGCATTATTGGGAAGCTGGTGGAATCACTTTTCTACAAGCCTCTCCAATCAAAAGCTTCAAAATAAAAAAAGACATCATGTGCCAGATATAGCATAACCAAAGCTGAGTCCTTGAAATAAAAAGCAAAAATGTAATACAAGATTTAAAAAAAAAGGAAAAAAATCCATGTGAAATAACATCAAACAACTGTGATGCTTAAGAAACATTATTACCATGACTATTTGTTACTGGTTAAAAACTGTAAAGTAGATCAGTGGGACAGACAAGATAAGCAAGAATCAGAAATAATCAAGCTGTGTAAATGTTTTAGGAAACAATTTGGAATAATATGATGGTAGTGTGTATCCCATGGAGTATTCATGGAGCAGAGCCAAACTTCTTTGGCCACTTAGGGATACATGTATTCAGTGCTACAGAAACTTGGGATGACACAGAAATCTTTGGGTTCCTATGGAAACAAGGAAGAGCCATCACATCAAAGAGTTGTCCACTGAGCTGGGAAGAGTCACCCACTGAATGAACTTTGAGTGAAGAGAAAACTTGATTTCTCACTCTCTTCTACTTGTTGGGTATGTCGAAACACTAACAATCTTTGTTCCTGGTCTTCTACCAAAGAAGAGAAGAGGTTCTTTTCTCTATTCCCCAAAGTTATAGCAGCCACCTATATGTGGAAGTGAGCATATACATTATCTAGGTGGGCCTTCACGTGTATCTTCTGCCCTTAGCTGTCTCTTTGACATAGGTGCCCACACAGTAAACATGAGATGAACATTGTCAACCCTGGAGGCAACCTTATGAATTCAAGAGGTAAAGAGACCTTGGATCCTTCAGTCAGAGCTGATTGTCCCCTGAAGTTTCCTGTAACTACATTCTTCTTCTAGAAAATGACCACCAACAGGATGAGCCTAAGCCATGATCTGACTTGCCAGAGGACACGGACTTTGAAGGAGCTGCTTAGAAAGCCATAAGCCAAGATCAAGGTCAAATAGTTATTTAGCTGCCCTAAAAAATTTTTTGTTTTGACGTTTTAAATATCTATCTCCTGGAACAAGTTTTTTGTTTTGTTTTGTTTGGAGTTACTGCTTCATGTTTTAAATCTGTCAGTGGGCACTTGGGAGTCTTTGGTGTTTAAACCAGTTCTTTTGTGTGGAGGAAATAAATAGCTGCCCTATACTTGATCTACAATGTACATGGAATACTTCTTTAAACCTCCTTTGAGAGATCTTAGACAAACTTTAACAAATTTTCTCTAGGTTCTAGGTGAAACATAAAGAGTTATAGAGAAAGGAGCCTGACTGGTCTCTTTAGAGATTAGGATACCTCAGGACTGAACCTAGTATCTATGGCTATAGAGCTTGTTCCCTTAATGGTTGAGTCCCAACTTTCCTAAGCCCAAGGGCAATCTGTTGTTATGGAGAAATGCCATTAAACTATATTTTTTAATCCAGACTACTATTCAACACATATCTTAAAGGTTATAGATGGAAGGAAAAGTTCCAAAATATTCACAGGAACATTTTTTATGGTAACACTAAGGAATTCACAGCAATGATATGACCTCATTAGACACTATTCATGTGAGGAATTCAGAAAAACATGGAAAGACTTTTATGAACTGATGCAGAAGGGAAAAAGCAGGATCAGTAGAACAATATTCACACCTACAATATCAATGTCAATGGAAATAATTGAGAAAGGCAGATGAACACAAATTAATTGCAATGACTAATTTTAAGCCCAGAAGATACATGATGGACCATTTTGGAAAAAAATTTGAAATAACATGAGATGAGAGAGATGTGCATGAAGAGTGCAACAAGTTTTGCTTACATAGTTATTTTAGTTTTCCTTAACTGTATTCCTTTGTTACTAGGGAAGGTTTTCTTGGGCGGGGTGGGGGTGGGGAAGAAAGGGTTTCTATATCAGGAGATGAGTGTTGTGTAAAAACCAAAAATGGAGAATCTCTTTTTTAATGAAAAGGAAAAAATAATTAGGGTGGCCTCAAAGGGCAGAAAAATCACAAAATAGCACTCTTGCAGTTTGTGAGGAAAAGAGGAATGGAAGGGAAAGTCATGTAGGGGTACCAGTATGGTCATAAAAATTGTCCTCAGTTCTCTGTAGTGATAAGGAGATGGGAATAAAAATAGTACTAGCCAGTATTTTATCTTGGAACAATAAATCCAGATGAATATTTCTGACTTGTAGACCCACTCAATCGTAAGAGCTATCATTTTTCTGGACTCTGAAATATAGATGGACCAATAGGTCTAACCTTACTGATTTAATTGCAGGTTTAGAAAAGAAGTTAAAACTCCTGAGATGGCCAAGAACTATATGACAACTGTGTGTGTTGATGTGGAGAAGAACTATTATGGCATGATTATATGCAAATGGACTCCAAGACTTTTCTATCAGAAGGAAAACCACTTCTTAATCCACTTCTCAGAAAGACTGCCAAGCTGCTTTCCAGTAATTGGGTAGGAAAGTGATAATATACTGGGTCAATGGCAGTTCTGCAGGTTTGGCCCTTTGTGAGCTTTACCTCCTTACATCTTGTCCAAGAAGCATCAAAGTGTAGGATGAGAGGCCCCCCCACACCCTTTATGAAGCTGCTCTGTTTGTCCTTTGTTGCCAAAGAAGACCATGCCACCAGAGAGAAATAATGACATGATTTGCACTTGACTTTGGTTTGAGTGAGGGAGGGCTATGCAGGTCACCAGCCTCACTTCTCCTCCAGAGTCATCTGAATCCGGTGACCAGATATTCATCAGGATGCCTGGAGATGACCCAGGATAAGGCAATTGGGGTTAAGTGACTTGCCCAAGGTCACACAGCTAGTGAGTGTCAAATATGTGAGGTGAGATTTGAACGCAGGTCCTCCTGACTCCTGCACTGGTGTTCTATCCACTGCACTACCTAGCTGCCCCAGAGATAGGGGTAACTATTCAAGGAACCAACAATGATTTAGGTGATCTCGAATGTCATTTCCAGTTCTAGAATTATATAACAGAGTTATAGAAGTAAAACAAGCCTCCACAGTTATAGAACTAAAACAAGCCGTATAGTTCTACCACTCCATTTTACAGTTAATGTGACAACTGAGGTCCAGAGAACTTCACTGACTTGCCATAAGGTAGCGTCAGTGGCAGAATTTGAACTTAGATTCTATTATTCCAGAACCAGTGCTTTTAAATCTTCTGTTGGGTGGGCAGTAATTCTATTCTCAATTCATCATCCTATGGTATAAACCAGTATAGTCATAAAAATTGTCCTCATTTCTCTGTAGTGATAAGGAGATGGGAATAAAAATAATGCTAGCCAGTATTTTATCTTGGAACAATAAATCCAGATGAATATTTCTGACTTGTAGACCCACTCAATAGTAAGAGCTATCAATTTCTGGACTCTGAAATATAGGTGTACCAATAGGTGTAACCTTACTGATTTAATTGCAGGTTTAGAAAAGAAGTTAAAACTCCTGAGATGGCCAAGAACTACCAAAAGACAAGACAGTAGAACTAAGAACCAAAGCCAACATTGTTTCCTACCAGATTTCTTGAGGGCAGAGATTGTGCCTTATTTATTTTTCTGTCTCTCTCAGTACCTAGCACACAGTAAGTATTCAGTGGAGGCTCATTGAATGGAATTGAAAAGAGGTTAAGGGTAATATGGGAAAAGCACTCAATCTAGATACATGGGCTCCACTTATCTCATTTCTGCCAAGAGTCAGTAGGCAAGGAGCTTAACTTCTCTGAACCTCATTCAGTTTCATAGAATTTAGATTTGGAAGAAACTTTGTGGATTTTCATTCTAGCTCAGCTCCCTCATCACATTGGAGAGGAAGCAAATACAGAAAAGTGAAGGGACTTCCTCAAGGTCATTCAGGTAGTAATGATGCTGGAATTCAAATATAGAACCTCTAACTTCAAATCCAGTGCTGTTTCCACTATCTTGGGTTACTTCTCATCTGTCAAATGAGGAAATTGTAAGTAATAACCATGATAGCCATCATAGTAAGCATTTAAATAATGCTTTATCTTTGGCAAAGTGTTTTACGTATAACCTCTTTTCATTTTCATAACAAGTCTGTGAAGTAGATGTTATTATTATGTCTTTTTTACAAATTAAGTCTACAATTCTGTCGAGTAGCAAAATAATGTTCTAAATTACTTTGGCTGATGGCCTATAAAAGAAGAGGAAAAGGAATTAGAGAAGAGCTAAGTTATAGGCATGAAAATCCCTCATGAAAACACCAATCTTTGGGTAATTGCATTGGTTATCTATGCATAAAGGTATTGATGGAAATAGACAGTGATTTTTAACTTCACCAAAGTTTCGGAGAATTTTCACTGGTTTGCTATGTCAGAGTAATTCAGTTATTGCTCTGCTTTAGAAATTTAATTCTATAATGTTGAAGACTATGGTCATATCCTTGGTGCCATTTCTAATTCATCTATTGTCACTTTTCTTATAACATGTTTTCTGTATCGGTGGTTTCCAAAGAGAAACAGGTAGAATGGCATAGGTACTATAGATGGTACGCAAGATGATACACTGGAATGTAGGAAAATTTTAAAACTTCTATTTTTTAATCTTAAAAAATAAAAAATAATTATATACAAGTATAATGAAAAATTGTGCACTACAACAAATGAGAAGTTGGTTTCAGAGAAATCTGAGAAGACTTATATAGACTGATAAGACAGTCAAGCAAGCAGACCCAGGGGAACAATTTCTATTATAACATTAATATTGTGAAAATAAACGATTTTGAAAGACCAAAGAACTCCGATTAGCATAATAATCAAGCATGATTTCAGAGACTCAAAGATGATGAACTAATAATATGCAGAATGAGATACATATTTTTGACTATGATCAAAATGGAGATTTGTTTTGTTTGATAGTACTTGTTTGTTACAAGGGTTTGTCTTTTCTTTCTTCTTTCTTTCAGTGAGGGTCTGGAGAAGGAGAGAGAGAGAGAAAAAAATAAATGCTTGAGAAGTGAAAAAATAAAATTTAATTTAATAAATATTGCTTTTCTCACAAGGTTGCTGTAAGGCTCAAATGAGATAATGTACATAACATGCTTTGTTACCTTAAAGTACTAGATAAATATTAGTTGCTATTATGTAAAAAAAGAAATTAAGCTCTACTGATAGTTAATATATGAATATTAATTCTATTATCCTATATTCTCTTTCAGTCTGTGTGTCAGAAAATTGTGAGTCACATATGGTATTTGAGATACTCTGAGGAAAGTCTGGGAATTTGACAACATGGAGAGGTTTGCAGAAGTGTCCTCACTTGTTCATTTGCTTTTAACATATTATAACATTTTGCAGTTTATGAGTACCCAGGTAAATTTATCTATGGATTTTGTTATCTAGTTTAAACTAAACCTACCCTCACAAAAAATGGAGAAGTGTCTTTAAAAGATTACTACAAAGAAATCATGGGTTGGAGGTGTTAGGTAATTTAGAAAGACAAGTGAACTAGAAAATAGCAGAGCTGATAACACTCCTACAACTGAGATGAACTCTATTTAGCTACATTATAAAACAAAAGCAATGATCTGGGAAGAAGTGGACCTAAAACCAGAAATTACCCAGAATATTATTTGAAATGTAGATTAACATCCATTACTGTAATGCAGCTCTCTCATTATTATCTCCATAATAAAGATGAACATCTCTTCGGGTATATATTGTGGCTTAAGAAATTAACTAATGTTAGTATGCACTTGTAATCAACAGGCAAGATATTTACAAACTAGGCTTGTGTTGCCCCAAAACACTGTAAGTTTTTGGTAACAACCTATAAAAATTCTTGTTCCCATACACTTTTTAAAACATGGGAACAAAATTTTTTCCTAATCTGTCTACCTATGTTTAATATGTGTATGTATTCAGTTTACTAATTGAATACCATATGTGACCCGTGATTTTCTGACACACACATTAAAAGATAGTATCAGTATAAATCTATATATTAAATATCAGTAGGGCTTAATTTTTTTTTAAATAATAGTAGCTAACATTTATCTAATACTTTAAGCTTACATATTCTTCCAAATTAAAAGTTTCAATGGGTTTTTAAACTCTTTGTTAACAATATAAAAATGAAAACTCAATTAGCTTGCAAGAACAACTGATTAACATCAAGAAAGATGGACATTTTTTTGCTCAATTTAAATGAAAACTTTGGTATAATTGTGGATGGGATTGAAAAATGACTATCATGATTTAAATAATGCACTTTTTCCACTTAGATCTGCATATCTTTGTGAGGTATCTTTTTTCAGTTACAACAGTCACTAAATTGGAGTATCAAAAATAAACAAAATCTACCACCAGACCTTCCAGAAAGTGTTAAAACAATATTTTTCAAAAATTACATTGTTCTCACTAAAATATTATTAATAATTTAAAAACTAAAATGTTCTCTACTATTTATAAATATAATTAAATTGCATTAAAATGTTCATTTTTAATTAATTCTTTTTAACTTCAGTTTTGGGGTATGTTTTATGATATACAATTTACAGTAGTACACACATGTGATTTATAAATGCATATGTATGTGTTGGAGGTGTATAATCAAAACTGTTTAGAGAGTAATGTTTTATGTGGGCATTTCTTGATATCACCCACAAATCTGTTCCCTGTGGTAAATATTACTTTACAAAGATTCTCTCTTCTACCCTCTTTCTCTCATGAAATCCAGGTTTTCCCCTCATCGTTCTTTCAGTGGCTTCTTCCTCTTCTCCATTGACCTTTGTAGAGTCATTAGAAAGAGAAAGTCAACACCTATCCTAATCTCTCTATACCTATTCAGGTTTTATTTCTTTACCTCTTTCTTTTTTCCCTCTCCACTGTCAGAGCACACATTCTTCTAGAGGATTTTTCTCCTTTTTCTTTTTGCTTCTCCTTATTCCAAGTCTTTGCTTTTCTAATTACTTTGCCCAGGCAAACACAAAAGAGAACAAATTTCAGTATGCAGAAAACTATGAGATGTAATATTTTTACTTTTCCTTATTGGCCTCCTCACTATAAGCCAAAAACCATTTATTAGGCATCTATTATATATCCAACACCAATGAACTCAGGGAATGTATAGTCAAAAATAAATAGATTCTTTGTCCAAGAAGCTTACATTTTATCAAGGATGACCACATGTACATATATATGTATACACAAAATGTATGCAAAAAAATATAGTAATTTGAGATGAGGAAGAAGGCATGAGAAGCTGAAAGTATCAGAAATAGTCTGATGTAGAAGGCAAGCTGGTTTTTGAATGAAACAAAGGATCCAAATAGGTTGAGATGAGAAGACAGTACATTTTGGGAATGAGAGATGATGGGCAAAGGCATAGAAGTGGGAAATGGAATAACTATAATGTGTAATGAACAGCAAGAAAGCCAGTTTGAGTGGATTGTAGAGTGAATGAAGGGGACTCACACACATGGTGACTTTTGGAACACTGTGTATAATAAGACTAGAAAGGTAGATTGGGACCTTGAATGACCCACAGAGGAGGTTGCCTTTTACTCTGGAGGTAATAGGGAGCCACTACAATTTATTAAGTAACAGAGTGATGTAGACAGAACTGTGCTTTAGGAAAATCACTGATAGCCTTGGGAAGGATTCATTACAGAGGGGAGAGACTTAAAGGAGAGAGATCAAGTTTCCCTCTCATCTTCTAGGCTAGAAATGCATTTAACTGGCAGATTTTACCCCCTTTTGGAGAAGACATTTCATCTCACCCAAAGTCTACAATATCTCTCTGAGGGGAATTAATGTCATTACTAATTTCGCTGCATCTTACGGACAAATAGGCCTTACCATCAGTTCTGCCATTGTGCATTCCAGACTCTCAGGCATTGCCATCTGCCCTGCCGCTCACCCTCCATAATACTGAGCCTTACTATCTGCTCTGTTACTGCACTCTGCGAGCTACTAGCCCTTTCCATTTGCCCGAAGCTAAATTCTCTTATTTGTTCGTCTTTTTTTAAGAATGTGAACTCCTTGAGAGTAGAGACTATTTCACTTTTCAATTTGTATCCCCACTTAAGAAGCATTTCATTGATTGATTGTTTCATTCATTCATTATTTATCCTTTTTTGATAGATAAGGAAATTATCCAATCAGTAAACATTTATTAAATGCCTACTATGTTCCAGGTCCTGTAATAAGCGCTGAGGATACAAAAAAGAGACAAAAGATAGTCTCTGCCCTCAAGAAGTTTATAATCTAATGGCTTAAAATTAAAAGACTGAAAAATATCACCCCAAATTCTACTGTTAGAGGAGAGAGTAGAAATATTTCTGGCATTTGCCCCATAGAGATTTTTTATAAAAGAGAATTATGTAGTTGTTACCTCTTCTTAAGCATGAGGAAAAGAACAGAAGATGCTAGGTGATCAAGGGGGAAAACTGGAAGGGTAGAAACCAATTAGAAGGATGTTACAATAAAACAGAGGAGAGTCTAATGGGGAATAAGGGTAGAGTGGCTATGTGAATAGAGAAAAGGGGATGGAGATATTGCAGAAGTAAAATCATTAAGATGTGGGATTTAACTGAAAGAGAGGGAAGAGAGCAAAAAGGAAGAGTTAAGGATGACTGGTGTTTTGGGCAGCTACGTGGCATGGTAAATAGAGTGCCAGGCCTGAAGTCAGGAAGATTCCTCTTTGTGAGCTGAAATCCGACCTCAGACACTTAGTAGCTGTGTGACCCTAGGCAAGTCACTTAACTCCGCTTGCCTCAGTTCCTCATCTGTAAAATGAACTGGAGAAGGAGATGGCAAACCACTCCAGGATCTTCACCAAATAAAAAAAGCTCAAATAAGGTCACAAAGACTGAGACACTTCTGAAAAACCAAAACAAGGGCAATGTTCTGAACTCAGGTGGTCAGATAACAATTGGTGAAGAACAGAGAAGTTTAGAGGAAAAACAGGTTTAGAAAGAAACAACTTTTTTTAATTTTTAAACCTGGACCAGTGATTTCATTAAATTAGGGAGCTTCCAGTGAGAAACATCATTGGTTAATGCAGATCACTGTGCTAGGCACCGTGCTAAGCCCTGGAGGAGCAGCCCAAAAAATGCCCTGCTTTCAAAAAGCTCTCAGAGTAAACGAGGAGAAACATGCAAACACACGTGTACAAACAAGCCCTGTGCGGGATAAACCGGAAGTTACCAGCAGAGAAAGCGATAGAATTGAGAGGGCTCAGGAAAGACTTCCTGAAGAAGGTAAGATTTTATTTTAGGTGGGAGCTGAAGGAAGAGATGAGAAGATAAGAGACGAGGAAGGAGAGCATTAAGAGCATGAGCGACAGCCAGTGGAAATGCCTCCAGGTGGAAGAAGATGGAAGATTTATTTGAGGAAGTGCAAGGGGTGTGTGTGTGTGTATACATGCATACATATACATACACATATACATAGGGGAAGAGACAGAGAGAGATGCAGAAAAAGACAGACAGAGACAAAGACAGAGAAAGAGATTTAGCTGGAGCATTGAAAGGTTAAGGAACTTCCCCCAAGGGGCCAGTATTTGTCAAAGAATGGACTTGAACCCAGGTCTTCTTGACTCTAAGGTTCTATCTTTATCCATTGTACCATGCCACCAATAGAAAGAATCCTTGCTCTTCCTTGCACACAATACTCTATCTCCTTACTCAGAATATTTTTCATACCTGGAATTCTCTCCCTCCTCTTCTCTTGTCTCCAAGCTTCTCTAGCTTTCTTCAAATGTCAATTTTCTACATGAAGCCTTTTCTGGTCTTCCTTAATCTTAGTGCTTTCCCTGTGAGACTACTCCCAGTTTATTCTGTATATAACTTATTTGTATATAGAAGTTTGCAAATTGTCTCTCCCGTTAGACTGTGAGGTCCTTGAGAGCAAGGATTTTTTTTCCCTTTTATATCTTCAGTACTTAGCACTGTGCCTAGAACATGGTAGGTACTTAATAAATGCTTGTGCACTGACTACAGATTGACTGGTTGACATATTTCAGTTTGAGATGCTAATGGGACATCTTAGGTACAGAAGTTAATTAGACAACTGGTGATATAGTAATGGCAGTAGCGGGTACAGATATCTATGTATACATATATAATATATGTATGCATGTATGTGACACATGATTAATCTGCACATTGATGATAACAGAACCCATGAAAATGGATGGGATTGCCTATGAAGAAAGTATAGACATAATATAGAAGAGATATACTAGAATCAAAATAAAGAAACTCACATGTTTAAAAGTTGGGAAGTGAATTAATAAAGGAGACTGAATGAGGACAATCAGACAGAACAAATGTGAATCTTTTCTACCTCTGCTTTTCTATATGTTGAAAAAACATTTAGCCTTTGATTTTATCAGTTTCTCTATTTCATGGGGACAATGACATTTTTACTTGGACATTAGTGATTAACCCCTAAGTACTTAATATTTGTAAACACATGGAATTATACCTTCACCATTCAAATATAGACTGCCCCTAAAAATATGTCATACCCTTGAAAAAAGGTATCTTTGGGAGGAAAAAATGTTTATGTAAACATTGAAAAATAATTACAAAAATATTATATTTTAATGTTTACTGTGAAAGTTTTTGTTGATGTATTTTAATTAAAATAAAGATGTTTTATTCATTTTTCTTATCACTGTTCTCTTTGTTTTCATCATTTTCACTGTTCTCTTCTGAGTGTGATTGCAGAACTGCACTGTGTAAGCCAGATTTAGGGAGAAAAGTGCAGTTTATGTTTAGGCCAACATAATAATTAACAGTTATATCAATCTGCCCCGAAGAATAGATATTAAACTCTCAAATTAGTGCCAGGAACAAATAGTAACATTTATGAAAACTTTACACCTAATTCATAGAAAAACTTGTGGATACAGTTTTAAAAACTAATTTCTAGGGCTAGGAAAAAAAACCATTTGGTCTGAAACATAGTTTCTACAAAGCAAATATAATACTCTTGAGATGTGGATGGTGTTGCCAATTGCTTCATCCAGGGTTTCTCATTTCTTTTGAGTTTCCTAAGAGCAGCAATCTCTTTCAAAGTGCTGAACTGAAATAACAAACTTAACAGAAGGTAGGAGGGAAAGCTCAGGACTAGGGGAGCTTGTCCTCAGAAGTTTTCTAGTCCATTTTTTTTTATATATTCAAGAGATGTGAGTAGATCAAATTAGCACTTCACCTTTCTGGAAAGCTTATCCAAACTCAGAGTCCAGTATATAAAAGGTCACCTGTCAATCATTAATCTTACTACATTACTGTTTTGTGGAGTGAAATGAAATGAAATCTGCTTCATTTAAAACATAAAATTCCTGTACAGAAAATGTGGCAAGTTAATATACTCACATTTCCTGGGTGGGTGACTGGTTTAAAATCTGACTTAATTCTGTTCATACCAAGAGTGATATTTTAATATGTTACTCTGTCCCCAGTGGACACTGAATATGTCTGAACTCTAGGGGGCTCGTTGGAAACATCACTGTCAAACACTGTCAAAACCCCATATAGAAGAGTCCCAGGAATACAATCCATACTCAATGCTAAGACAAAACCAAGACTAAATAACTTTTAATAACAAGCACATTAAAAAAAAAAACCGAAAACATCATAAAATGAAATGTTTATCTATATCAGTAGTGGTACTGGGAGTTAGCTCAAACTTTTTGGAAAGCAAGTTACCGAATTGATTTTGTGCTGTTATGACTATAATTAGAATGCTTTTGGGGGGTTTTTTTAGGAGAGGAGGGAATAATGGAATAGGGGAGTATTATTTTAGTGGCATAACTCAGGATAAAGTAGCTCCTGAAAATCAGTAACCCTTGTGAAACTTACAGTCTTAAATAGCTGCCTGGAACACTGAGAGGTCAAGAGACTTGACCTGGATCACATAGTCAATATGTCAAAAGTGGGACTTGAATGTGGGACTTCTTAACACAAGTCAACTCTGTATCCTCTCTGCCAGGCTACCTCTCAAAAATTATACTAAAAGGAAAAATGAATTTGTCCCAAAATTATCATAGCTACTTTAATTCTAATAACAACATAATAACAACATGAAAAAAGGTTTTGCACCATGAAAAATGACAAATATGAATAATGCAAAGAGATATGGAAAAACTTATATGAAGTTATACAGGATGAAGAAATCATAATCAAGTAACAACATATGTACCATGACTGTGTACAGATATAATGAGTAATTTTTAAAAAAATACACACAAAGATTTTTTTTCCTTTTAGTTTGTTTCATGTTTCACAACCTGACTAACATGAAAATATGTTTTACATGATGGTACATATATAACTTCTATCAAATCGTTTACTGTTTTAGAAAGGGAGAGGGGAAAGAGGGAGGAAGAAAAATTTGGAATTCAAATTCTTTTTAAAATGAACTTTAAAAATTGTCTTTACATGTATTGGAAAAACTAAAATACTATTTAAAAATACACACAAGAAAAGGAAATTTGGAAGAGGATGTGGGAGCAAATAGGATATTTTAATTATTATTTTGTTAAAATGAATATAAATTTTAAAAAACTAAATAATTTAGAGTTTATAGTTTTATGCATGATGTCATTTTAACAATTTTGTTTGCTCATTTGAACATATTTTTTTTTTTGCTTATGGTTACTAAGTTTAGAATTTAAAAATCACCCCCCTCCAAACCACCAGGAAATCTGATACAGAACTGAACACACAAACATGTTAGACTACATAAACCACAACACTACTTCATTGAAATATGGTAAATAATGTGGCAGCAGGAAGCTGGGAGAGAGAAACATACTCTTTCTTTTAAATACAGCTATTTGAACACCAAGGTTTTTCCCCACTTTTGTAATGTTCTTTGGCTAGTGGTTTTTACTCTGACAGTTCCTTTATAGAGGGAATAGTCATCTATGATCATCTGTGGCAGAGACTGAAGGTGTCCCCCTAGAGAGGCTTGCCACAGTCATGATTTCAGAAATACTTGGCCCTAACCTACAATTGTTGGAGAAGTTTCCTAGACTATGGCTTCTATGCCAACCACCCCAGTCCTGAATAGAGAAGAGCCTTTTCCTAGTGGAAGATTTAAGATATAATAGTGTATGCTTTAAATATTTTTTTGATTTCAGGGAAGAGAAACATATGTACAGACATATTTAGATCAGTTTTGTCTGTAGATGCAAAGAACTAGAAACTGACAGGGTGCTCATTGATTGGAGAATAGCTAAAGAATTCATGGAGTATGGATGTGATGACATAATAATGTAGTCTGAGAAAGAATGAAAGGGATGGTGTTAGAGAAACTTGGTAAGATTTGTGTGAACTGATGCAGAGCAAAGAGAGTGGAACCAAGAGAACAAGTTATACAACAATAGCAATAGTGTAAAGACACACAACTCTGAAGGACTTGGGCACTCTAACCAACACAATGACCAACCACAATTCCAGAGAATTCATGATGAAACGTGCTTCCCATTTCCTGATAGAAAGGCAATGAACTAGACTTAGGTTCTTTGGTTGGTTGGTTTACATGGCTAATAAAGGAATTTGTTTTCTTTGACATATTTATAACAGTGGTTTTGTTTTTCTCTCTTTTTCAGCGTGTGCGTGCGTGCACACTTGTGTGTGTGTGTGTGTGTGTGTGTGTGTGAGAGAGAGAGAGAGAGAGAGAGAGAGACAGAGAGAGAGAGACAGAGAGAGAGACAGAGAGAGAGACAGAGAGAGAGACAGAGAGAGAGGTGGAGAGGAGAATTCATTCCTAAAAATAAAATAAAATTGAAGTTTAAAAACATTTTGCTTTCTTTTCCTAATGGAATGCTCATAAGCATAGCAGACAAAAAGCTAACCTTACAGTTAGGATTCCCTGGGTTCATGTCTTGCTTCTGACACATACAATCTGTGAAAATCTGAGCAAATCATTCTCTGTGCCCCTTGGCAGTTCTCTTAGACTATAAACCGTAAAGCAAAAAAATCTGTATTAGTAGAGTTTCCTCACTAGAAGCACCATATACTAGGGAAATCAGAGGTCCTATTACAAAAACCTGAGTGGGAATTCTTTCCTACCCATGTTCATCCTAACCCCAACTAACAGAAAAGTAAGTGGGTACATGAACGAATGAGAACAGTGCAGTGCAAGCCACCTCAATTAATTTGCCGCACGTCCAACTGCTGACTATATTACTACTTCCAATACTATCCTTTGATAACACACACACGCACACACACGCACACACACACACACACATTTTTACTTTACAGCTGGAAAAGAAAAACAACTGTCAATATATATTACCTATAAATGTTAAAGCTTTCAGCATCCTCTTTCTTTTTCTTTTCATTTACTTGGAGTCTGAGAACCATTTAGAGAAGTCCTACTGTTCTAGCACCCTAAGGATATGTAAAAGGATGCTCTCAGCCAGCTGGGAAACAAAGCTTCTATTTATGTGGAGCAAGTCTTTCCTAGATCTTTGAATAACAATAAGAAGTGTATCTTAATCACAAGCATTCTGAAGTCATGCCAGGAGGATTGCTTCGTATTTGGAGAGTTGCTTTTCTTTCTTTTGTAATAGGGGTGATCAGGGAATCCCCTGATCTGCTGCACAGGAGTACCTCCCATGGAGCTGGGAAAGCTCCCTTTGGCTCTAGAGGGAGGGACACCTGTCCAGCAGTTCCGGGGTACGATGGGAAGAGGAGGAGGTCCCATGATGACCCAGTTACACTTTTTAAAAAATTCAAATACAGCAAATATTTACTTTAGGATTTTCCACAGTGTTGGGTTGGGAGACTAAGAAGGTAATTTAAAAGTGGAACTAACACTATACATTTTTCCCTCTTTTTTTTACTATATACTTTTCTTTTTACTCTATGCCATTCTTTGGTATAATACTGCTGCCCTTCTCCATAGAAATGGAACCCTCATGCCATAGATTCTTAAGAACTCCAAAATTTTGCTCTGAGGCTTGATGTGTTTTCTTTAATCAAAGAGGTATATTCGAGTTTTGTTGAAGGTAGTTTCTCTTTGCACTCTCCCTGGCAATTTAAATGATTAGTGAAATGACCAAGGAGGAAGTGCTAAAGTGAGAAAAGACCAAGACTAATTTAAGATTTAAACTCTGTGTATAAGATACAGAGCATTATCATAATTCTCATGTAGCAGTGTAACCCCCTCATGAACTCTCATGTGGCCGTGCAACCCCCACTAATTAAATGTAGAAATTATTTCTTAGATTCGTCATTAACCCTCTGAAACATTTTGAGAGAAAAGTGAAAGGAAAATTCTGTCTTAAATTGTAGGGACAAGTTTACAAACCTGAGTCTAGATCAGCCCTAGTAAAATATGCTAGATATCATATGGAAGGAAAAACCTAACTTCTCTGAGTCTTTCTTGTTGGACTGCCAAACATAAGTGGTTCAGTCCTTAGAGTTAGGCCTATATGCTCACTGTTTCATTCGATTAGGGTAATTGAGATTAGAAATGATACTGTGAAAAAGTTTGTTTCATTATGTTTATATGAAAGAAGGTTGTATGTTTTGTCTGATAGACACTTAATCCCTTTCATTTGTATCCTAATGGGTTTACCCACACTAATAACCAAGTCTGAATAACCAAATCAGGTATGTTGTTAGAGGGGATTCTTGTTCAGATATACGTTGAAAAATATGGCCTCTGACATCTCATCCAACTTTGCGTCTATGATTTTGTGAACCCTGGGATTAACTTGAACAAGCAATGACATTCTCTTTATTTTGCATATAAGGAAAATGATGCTCAGCTAAATGACTTGCCTAAGCTTTTGGAGACTAGTGCTGTTACTACTGACACTGCCTCTTCCCCTGGTCACATTGGGTAATATAAGAGTTTTGTTCTTATTTCCATATTTTCCCTTCTAGGCAGCTGTGTGGTGCAGTGGATAGAGTACCAGTATAGGAGTCAGGAGGACCTGAGTTAAAATCTCACCTCAGACACTTGACACTTACTAGATGTGTGACCTTGGGCAAGTCACTTAACCTCAACTGGCTCATCCTGGGTCATCTCCAGTCATCCTGATGAATATCTGGTCACTGGATTCAGATGGCTCTGGAGGAGAAGTGAGGCTGGTGACCTGCACAGCCCTCCCTCACTCAAAACAAAGTCAAGTGCAAGTCATGTCATCATTACTCTGATGGCATGGTATTCTTTGGCAATGAAGGATGAACACACACATACATTCTCTTTTCCTTTCTATAAACAGGAGGAGAATGCCTGACTCAGAAATGCTTGACTAAAGGGCCTTCAAAACTTGGATGAATATGAATTAGTTATTAAGAATGAGAGATCTAATATCAGAGCAAACACTAGGAACAGAAATGCTGAAACCACAACTTTAAAAACTAGCATGTCAAGAGCCTCCAACATCAAAGATATCTAGATATCACTAGATATACATTACTATGTTCTGTGACTGCTTATTCTTTCACCTTGTTCCTTGCATGTTGACATTAGAATTCCCCACAACTTTTAGCATCTTTCCAGTCATCTGACTTCTTGACTTCATACAAATGACTCAATGACCTCCTATCTGAACTTGTTTACTGATTTTCAGCTAGCCTTCCATCCTTAGTTCCCAGGGTCCCCTGTTAACTCTTTGGGCCTTCTGTGCCATGATGTGTGTCTTATTAACAAGTCCATGACTCTAAAGTCATTTATCTATTGTGTCATCTATATGTAATCTGACTAACCGGTTCAAATGGACAGTCTTGAAGGATGAAGATAATGTACAAGTTATACCACATTATCTTGGCTGTGTTCTTCAAATGACTAGATGGAGATTGCAGCATAAGCAAGGAAAAGGCAATTGCATAAGATATTATCTACCAGGATATCCTGAGTGTTCTAAGTACTAAAAACCCAGGACTCTTTAAATAAAGATGAAGGAGGTGTCATTGAATTCCTTATAAAAAAAAGCAAATGATGCCCTATAAATAGCCTGTAAGTCCTCTTGTTGTAGGTGGTAATAGAAATGGAAATGGAATATGGAATATTAAAAAATACATATAAGACAGGAGGGAGCCCAGGTCTATACCATTATATGAAAGATTTTTGTAGTATGGGAAAGTATATGATCTCAAACACGACGAGTGCATTAAATTTTTTTCTGGAATATATATATATATATATATATATATATATATATATATATGTATATATATACATATACACACACATACTATATATATATATATATATATATACACATGAAAACACACAAAAGGACACTATATATATATATATTGTGGAAATGTATATACATACATATACACAGATATATGGGTGTGTACATATACATATGTATGTATGAATGTCCTTTATCCAAATCTCACTGAAGAATAAAGATGGTTCCACAGGACAGGAAAAATACAATTATCTATCTATATATTTATATCTATTATTATATTATTTATATCTATTATTATTATATCTTGAATCAACTCTTTAAAAAAAGTTACTTATGGATGTAATTCTCTGTCTACTTTGCCTTCTCAGGGGTCTTCCCTTCTTGTCACTTTGTTTCATTATGTTTTAGAATTAATCTCTGCGCTATGTTTGTGTTCTATATGACCCTCCACTAAAGTACTTCCCTGAAGCCTCACCATGGCACTGAGACAATCCTGGCTATGCAAGTGGAATAAAAGTTTTGGCAAAACCTACTGACCAAGAAAGGCTTCAAGAGTGAAGAGGGTGATGGGTTGTGTGTGTGTTGTCCTAGGACCAGCCTAGTTAAAGTCTGAGAGCCTAAGCATGAGTTGGCAGGAGGATAATGAATTTTTTGGCCACAGCAACTCTAGGAGACGATTTATGAAGTTTAGAAGGATTGTGATCTGTGTCTGTGGAAGGGGTGCCCTCAACAATGAAATCACAGACCTGAAAGAATTGAAATGTCCATGGTTGTTGAATTATAGAGCAGTTGTGTCCTTATGTTTATCATCTTTCCTCAGAGATATTAACCTAAGGTCCACAGATGGTCCCCTTAGGGAGTCTGTAGATAGATTTCAGGGGATCTGTGAACTTGGATTGGAAAAAATATCTTTAGTTTCACTAACCTCTAACTGAAATTTAGCATTTCCTTCAATTGTGAATGTACGTAATAAACATTATTCGAACAAGGTGTCTGGAGGTTTCACTAGAATGCCAAAATACACACACACACATACACACATGCACGCACGCACGTGCACGCGCACACACACACACACACACACACACACACACACACACACACGGAGTTAAAATCCTCTGTCCTAGAGCATGAAGGCCACTTCTGACGTTCATTTTAGCTAAGGTATTTTCCTGTAGTAATTCTCAAGTGACTACACGCTGCTTTTTTCAAATGCTGAGTAATTTCCACTTACACTGAGTATCCAGATTGATCCTTTCTGCATGTTTTACAGTATTTTTAAACATTTGATGCCATCTCTAAAGAAGACAGTCAAAAGATTGACTCATTTTGAGCCAAGAATATCAGGAATCCTGCCAGGAAACAGCAGTCACAAACAGAAACAGGTCTTACCAACCTCAAACCTCAAGCCCAAGAACAGTCTTCTTATAAAGAGTATAGAAAAAGCTACCTCTTGGCATTAATCCTTTCAGTCTCTCCCCTCACCCCCCACACATACCCTGAGAATGAATACAATGCATCTGTCAGGTCAATTTGGAACAAGGTGGGTAACAATACTTTTTAAAGAATGATAATTTTCAACTGTCAACTTCAGAACCAGTCTGGCAGGAATCAGCTGACATTGCTGTTTATCTTTGGAAGTAACTTTGCTCCCAATTCCTTCAGTCACAAAGAGTAATGAAAGTGCTTCTGATAAATGATACAGAGCAAAGAACACTATCTCTAGAGTTAGATGTCCTTAGGTTCAAATTTCACCGCTGATATTTACTATCTATGTGACTCTGGCCGAATCATTTAACATTTGTGAGACTCAGTTTCCTTATCTGTAAGATGAAGTTTCTTCTAATTACACATCTTTAATCATATCTTTTGTGGTTAGTGAAAGATTAAGAGGAACCAAAATTTAACCAAGTCTCATAGTAATATTCTTTCCCTCTTCCGAGTCATAGGTACACATTTTGTAAGTAATTGAAACCCCGTGACTTTGGTTGTGTTGCTAATTTAGCTAGCTCTGAGAAGGAAGAAGAAAGAAGAAACAACTAAAATTTTTGGTGAATATTTCCTTTGACAATTTTTCATACCTAGATCTGTATTCTCAAAAATCTGTAAGTCATTTATTTTCACTTCCAATAATATTGATTAAGGTGTAAGTGAAGAAGGAATGAATGAGTAAAACATTTTTCCTAGTTCAATTCATTAATGTCCTGTAATGATGAGAGAGTACACACTATCCCTACTTAATTCATATTTCAAGGGTCTATGATTTACTTAGTGCAAGTACTTACTTTTTCATATATACAAAAGCTTTATGAGACAATCTGTACACACATTGAGGGCATCCTTAATGAAAATATGGTAAGAGGATATTATTCACAAATAAAATTCTATAGTAGATTGTATCTTTACTGTCATAGAGTTGACTAAAAGTTGACAAGAATGCCAGATTCCAGGGCATGTATAGTTTTGTTGACTACCAAAGAAATACAAGATTCAGTTGATCACACTAAGGCTATATATGATGATGCATACCTGTAACCTCTGCTACTGAAGAGGCTAAGGCTGGTGGATTATTTGAATTTGTGAATTCTGAGCTTTAACATGACTAAAGACAAATGATAGAGGGCTTGAGTTAGTGATTTTTGAGCTGCAGCAATCATTCAAGTATTTATATTAGATCTGACTCCAATATGGTAAGCTCCTGGGAATGGAGGCTCACCAGGCCACCTAGAGAAGGTTGAACTTGAAACATGTTAGAGTTTTGAGCTTTGAGATAGGGTTTGTGAGGGACAATGCACTTCTAGCCTGGAGAAAGAAGACACCTAATCTCAAAAAAAAAAAAATGTGGCATCAAATGCTCTCCTCCAATGAAGAGTATCCCTTGAATGTATTAAGATTCCCTGATAAATTCAACAACAGAGATAATTTTTTCAACTACCTTCTGGTCATTAATATAACTTAATCATAAAAAATACTTAGGAAACACTATTTGGCATCATCATGGGGAATGTCCAGCAGAGAATGCAAAAGGAATGGGAATTGATTATGGGTAGTGAGACATTCTAGGTATTCATGTCTGCAGATAACAACGTGCTAATTTCATCAAATCCCAGAATACAACAAGCCTCATCCATGAGATCCATAACCATTGAGAAGAGTTCAGCCAAACAATCTACATAGGAAAAACAAAATTGAATGATGAATGCAAGTTGTCTAAGCTATGTGATAAGTAGTTGGATGGACAGCTCATCGACCACTACTAGGCATATTTTGAACACACGTGATCTAGGTAGAAGATAGAAGAAAATTATTTAGATTGCATTTGGAAAATTGTGAAGCACTTTTATAACCCTAAGTTTCTGCCTGAAAGAAAGCTCTTACCTTTTTAAGACAAATATTCTTCTAATGATACTATGTGGGTATAAATCTGGAGTACTACAATATTGAAAGAACCATTATTGAGAGTCAACCAAAGAGCAATGAGGAAATTTATAGGCATAAATAGGCCAAATTATATTACTGACAAATTAAATATGGACATAAAAGCACAAAAAAGAGATGATCAAAGATACATGACCAGAAAAGGTGATCTAATCACATAGTAAGAGTGAAGGATACTATATGAATATCATAGAGGCTGTATTGCTACCCAGAGAAATTTAAAATATCTAAAGGAAGTCCCCACAGTGCTTTGGAGGGACTCCCTCCCTATTAAGGATGAGTCTTATGAGATACTGTTTTAATCTGTATTAAATCTGTATTTAATCTGGAGGGAATACTGACTAATGATTAAATGGTCTATGGTACCCTCCCATACTGAAGCACCCCAGTTCTAGATTCAGATAGATTAGGTTTAGTACTGGGGGAGTCTGTTCTTCAAATTAGGGAATCAAAGTTTTATTGAATACTATAGTTTATCATGCTCTTACCCAAAAGCCATAGGGAAAAAATCTTTTAAAACTTCAGTTTGTACATATCTAGAGTCTTTCTGAGAGTTATCAGTTTCCCTTCTAGAAAGATGCTAAACGTATGAGATAGATTAGATCTAGGACAGCTATTTATTTCCTCCACCATAAAAGAAACACACACACAAAAAGACCCATAAAGTACATTAATAGACACTGAAAACATGATATGGTAACTCATCACTCCTATTTTATGCTTCTAGGTCATTGAAAACTAAAATGTTAAAACATGAAATACTTTGTGGAACTGCTGACCAAGCATACAACCTTCAACTTGACTCTGTACCGTTTGATCAACCCACTGAAGTTCCATAGCTTCAGGAGAGCCAGATCATGATTCAGCCTAATCCTCCTGGTATTGGTCATTCTCTCTTCTAAGAAGTTTTCTCAAAAGTCAGCTCCTCCTGAAGAGTTAACATCTAGACCCAGGAACTCCTGGAACCCATCCAGAACTCAGGAACTCAAACTCATGTGGCAGCCACTGAGATTGGAAACATCCATCTCAGGATTCTTATTAATTCACATACTCAGGAAAACAAAATCTCAAAGCGGGGGAGTCAGATAGGAACTGGAGATGTAGCTTCTGATTCAGCTAGAAAAGCATATGCTCTCCCTGCCATAAGAGAGCAGTTGTCATAACTATTGGTGGTGGGGGTAGGAGGTGGGAAGAAAAGTCCCCTTCTTCCTCCCAATGGAAGTCTAAGGAGGAATATGTTCAGAAAGAGGGAAAAAAGAACAAGAGTAGAAGGAAGAAGGTGTCCATATGCACCATGGGATGACCATTGTTACTATTAGCAATAATATTCACTTTACTAATGTAGATCACAACCATTCTAGGCCTTCAACTTTATGATTTGCTATGGTTTCTTTTTTAAGTAAACAAAAATGGACCATTTTCTGATAAACAAGTTGGGTCCTTAGATGACAGACACAAAACGTTACCAGGCCTATTCTCAAAGCATCATCATCATCATCACCATCATCTTAACAATACTAAAAGGAGGGAATAAGCATTGACATAACATCTAATGGACAGCTAAGTGGTGCAGTACCAGGTGTGAAGTCAGGAAGACTCATCTTTGTGAGTTCAAATCCAGTCCCAGATACTTATTAACTGTATGACCCCAGACAAGACACTATCCTTTGCCTTAATTTCCTCATCCATAAAATGAGCTGGAGAAGGAAACAGCAAACAGTTTCTCTGCCAAAAAAACCCCAGATGAGGTCACAAAGAATTGGACAGGACTGAGTAACAATAACACAGCATCCAGACACTGTGTTAAATGCTTTACACATTTCATCTCATTTGATCTTTGCAACAACCCAGGGGAGATGGGAGCTATTATAGCCTTCATTTTACAGTTGAAGAAACTGAGGCAGAGATTAAGTGACTTCCTCAGAGCCCCACAACCAGTAAGTGTCTAGAGTTGAATTTGAACTCAGGCCTTCCTGACTCCAGGTCCAGTGCTCTTATTCACTGAACCATCTAGCTGCTGCTGCCACCTCCACCACCACCACCATCTAATATTTATATAGCACTTTAAGATTTACAAAGAATTTGACAAATATTATCACATTTAATGCTACCATAATCCTGGGAGGTAGCTACCACTATTATCCCTATTTTACAGATGAGGAAACTAAGGTAGCCAGAAGTTGTAATTTACCCTGGGACACGTTACTCTGAAATTTCTGAAGCCAAATTGGAACACTTGTCTTCCTGACTCCAAATCCAATATTCTATCTGCTGCTTTCTCAACGTGGCAAGACCTGCCAGAGTCCATGTTTTCCACCAGTAGAAAATTTGAAAACCCAAGTCCAATCCAGGCCATGCTGAGGCAACAGAAAGGAATTTGAATTGAGCTATTTCCCTTTACACTTACATGTAACCGATATAATCTCTTTTCTGTAAATAGCATAGGTCACATCTCTTCTCTTGACTTTGAACATCTTTGACTCTCCTGTATATGAGGCAGTTGGTGTTGCAATGAATGGACTACTGGGCCTGGAGTCAGAAAGACCTGAGTTCAAATCCAAACTCAAATACTTAGTAGCTGTGTGACCCTGGGTAAGTCATTTAACCTCTGTCTACCTAAGTTTCCTCAACTGTCCTGCCCCAGAGTTGTTATGAGGATCAGATGAGATAATATTTGTAAAGCACTTGGCACAATGCCTGGCATTAAGTAGGTACTTAACAAACATTTGCTCCTTTCCCCATTTCCTTTCCTTTTCTTTTTTTAAGCTTTGGAAACTTCTCTTGTCTTTGGACCATTTGCTATGCCTTTGGATTTAATATTATTGAGTCTTGACTCTTAGTGTTTTATAACTGTATTTCTTCAAATACCAAGTAGCACATTTAACAATATCACCTAATGAATAATTATCACCATTTTACTCAGTCTTTTGTTCTTGACTAGTTTAAAAATCCCCCAAATCCCAGAGCTTGTCTGAGTAGTAAACTAAAGTCCTGAAAAAGATAACCTTCATTTATTTTACTGTAATAAATATAAATACGGGCAGGGTGATATATAAATATGATATATTCTAAACTTTATTAAATCTAATTTTCAGTGATTTAAAATATGTAATAACCTGCTCAAGAAACTTAGGGAAAATGTAATTAAGCTCAAATATTAACTTTCCAGTTGAAAAACCATGTCAAATGTTTCAGACTCAAAAAAAAAAAATACTAAACAAACTAGAATCCTGTAAAAACTTCAGGAAAAAAAGTTTTAACAAAATTTCTCACTGCTACAGATCTGTCAAATATGCAAATTAATTTTGATTTATTTTTATACAGTTCCCACAAGCATTGTTGTGTCAAAGAAGGCTAAATGTGTCAGTTATTTAAAATGGAAAGTTTTTTCAATTTTCTTTAATTGGCAGGAAAACTACAAACATCAACAGTAGGAAGCTGAATGTTGACAGACATTTGCACATCATTATCATCTGGGATAGGCTATTAGGAGATTAATATTGGCAAAAAAAAAAACAAACCCTCAAACTTAAAAGGATTTTATAAAGTGGAACAAATATTTAGGAGTCATGTGTATCATGTGCCATAATTCTTTTCTTAACACATATGTGAATTGCTATTTTTCATTCAAATTGTTACAGTTTCCTTTGCCTCTTTTGTATTTCCCTGTCCCAGTCATACACTATTTGGCTAAAATTTCTATTAAAGATAGTCTCATGTTCAAGTGAAAAAGCTTCATCCCATCTCAGCCAAAAGATGCTATGAGATTCTCAAAAAAATCCCCTATCACTGTTTTTTGAGTCCGTACAGCTCCACCAACATAATTGTGTTTTTTTCAAAATATAAATGGGAAGATTTGTTGAATATCTTGATTTACACACAAGTGAATGATATATGTGGGGCTGCTGTAGATATTCTGATGATATTTGAACATCTTAGATTTCCTGTCCCAATTTTTAAATAACTCACATGGGGGCTGTCTTTAAATTGAACATTAAATTGAACAAGCATTGACCATGCCTTTTAGAGGTCTTTGTTCTACCTTTTAAAAAAGAAACATATCCATCAGAATTTAACAAAAATGTTTTGTAATCAGGCACAAAACATATTATAAAACTCCATATTTTATATGACTTTGGAAATATTTTAAAAACATTATATAATATAGCATATGTTATGCAACTCTCTTGAACTCATATTTACCTCTATTGGACCATTAAAATGAAAGCTTCTAAAAATAAAGCAAAAGAGAATTTAATCTTAGTCACCACTATTAATAAACCAATATAGGGTAAAAGCTATTATTTAGCAAAAAAAGGCTCTGCTTCTTAAGTAAATTGTGTAGAATAGGCCACAGATCTCAATATTTTATTCAATAAAATGATTTTCATTCAAATTGCTGTTTAAAAATAATAACCTATTCCATACAGATAGATTATTTTCCCCATTGCTATATTCCTTGAAACATTTGCATGTTTGGGACCAATAGAGAATTGAAATACAGGAAAATTAAAGTCAGCTTGGCAAAGTGATTTCCCAAATTCTGAAGAACCACTCCGTTCCATTTTTTTTCCTCTAACCCATCTCAAAGCACTGACAATGCTGTATATAAACATTTAATGTAGTTGAATATTTTGACTCTGTCTACTATTGTTCATTGTCAGAAGTGATCTTCTTTAGTAGAGGTAATATTGCATAATGGCTACATTGATGGACTTGAAGTCGTGAGGGCCTGGGTTCAAATTCTGTTTCTGTTGTTTACTAGCTTTATGACCCTGGCCAAGTCATTTAACTTCTGTTTGTCTCAAGCAATGTCTTAGGACTTCTTCTCTACTATGTCATGTATTTTTTCTATTGGTAAAGAGAATTCCTTTGCTCAGAGCCCTCCACCTTGACAAAAATCACAGGTTTAAATGTAAAAATTCATCATCTATAAAGCTTGATAAATCAAAAGTTAGAAACTGATTCTTAATTTTAGGAAATATATTAAAACACTGGGAAAGAATTACATGAGTTTCTAATTTTGGACTTACAAATCTTTGCAGGTGGATTTCTTTATGGCTGGAAAGGCTAATGCTTTTATATTATCTTATAATTTATGCAGATGATGAGTATTTAAAACATAGAAACTCTTAAGGATTAATTAAATCTATTTATTTTTTGGTAATAAGTAAAATGGCTATAAAGGATTGTTTCACATTCTAAGCCATCCCAGACAGCGCAGGTTAGCATCAGAAATAGGGAAGAAGCTGAACAATTTTGTAGAATTTATTGAGGGAAGACTTTGGATTGAATAATTCAATTAGAAGCAGCTAGCATGGCTTTATGAAAGAGATATTTTATGTACCTTACTAGTTGGAGTACTTTACAGGGCATTATTGCCATAGAAAGCAAAATGAACACAATGGATGACACATAGTTGTTAAAAATCCATTGGATGTTATTAACAATGAAGATTATTGGCTAAAACCACATCTATTGTGTAAGGTAAAATAGCTTGTTGGATTAAAAAAATTTCAAACCCTGCAAAAGTGAGTGAATGTTAATGGTAATTTTTTTTTAACTGAAAGGGGGTTATCAGTATGGTGAAATAATAGCCCTGAAAGGAAATAACTAAAATTGGAAGAACATACAATCCAACCTCATTACATTTGACTATTGTGATATCTTTCCTAGAATAAAGGTGCTAAGATTCCAGGTATTTTAAACTCTTTTCTATTTATTCTTTCATTCTAACCACTATTTCTAGTTGCCTATAGATGAGACTCAAAAAAAAGGAGAACATATTTAATCAAGTGGAAACCTAAGGTTTGGGTTGTAATTATTCAAAATATATCTTTGAGGCTCTCTCATCTTTGACCTAAGCTAGATCCCAAAACCCAAAACAATACACCGTTCCCCATATGCACAGAAAATGTCAACAAGAAAAAGATCTAGTATTTATATATAATATTAATTCTCCATTCATATTCTGCTAGGAATTATGTCACATATATTTATATTCTAGATATATTCATATGAGATATGAATATATGTACATATATAAAATACTTATACATACACACTATACATTAAACATGCATACACATATGCCATATATATATATGTATATGTCTATGCATATAGCATTTCATTCAAAATAAATATACCTAAAAGTTCTGGTTCATTGTGTTCTGCCAGCAGAGTACTATGAATATCAAGTATTTGGGAATACCAGTTCCAATAAAGGGATCATCTTAAAATTGGAATAAACACATCATTTTATACCATTCAATTCAACCACAGAGGCATGAATATGCCTGCAGTCTCAAATATAGTAACTGTTTGGAAGTAAAAGGGTTCCCCTCCCCATTGGTTTTAGTTTTAACATACTAGATGATACTTTTTTCTCATCGGTAGTGTGGGAGGGGGTTGGGGGTAAGGAAGGAGTTGTGTGTGTGTGTGTGTGTGTGTGTGTGTGTGTGTGTGTGTGTGTGTATAATCATACCTTAGATAGCGCTAGAAGACATATTCTTCAGTCATAATTATTTGTTTTTAAATGTTAACTTGGGTAGGTACAACATGAGATAAATGAATGAAATATTGACTGTTAAATCTGTTTTCTTTTTATTTAAATTTCATTAACATAATTTAAGGAAGAGAGGCAGGGTAAGATCATGAATAAAGAGATGCCAGCCTCAGTCTTGGAGTGAGTAAGACCTGATCTCTTTCATATACTGCCTATGTAACCATGGGCACATCCCTTACTCTCTAAATGTCCCAATCAACTCTCTAAGATAAAGTCATAGAATAGTTGCCCATTTACATGGATAAAGGAAATTTCTTTCTCCAGTATTACTTGCACCAGTGAAATATGAATTCTAGATGTCTCTCCCCCCCAAAAAAGCTTAAAAAATTGAGAGGTAATAATGTTTTCAAATTTACATTGGTTAATGCATATGTTGACCTGCATATTCTTTATATAAAAATTTATTAGCATATATAGAGAACCATATGATTAATTCAGATATAATAATCCACTGGTAACTCCTTGAAAAACATTAAGAATTATTCAAATAAATATTTTACGGCTTCTAAATGCTTTGAGGCAGATGCCTTCAGTGTGTATGTACTGTGTCCTGTGTTACTAAATGTATTTTATATGACTAATTGCACCATACTATGAATTCATTTGTGGAATTTTTTAAACCTAGCGAAAAGAAATTTTTGATGTGATATTAACTGTTTAGAAAAAAACAAAATAGAGATTATAAACTGATTTTTCATGGCTCTACACAGAATTAGCATAATTCCTTTTCATAAAATAAGTCCATGAAAACAAGAAGTTAATGGCATTTAGAACATATAAGAAAGCAGCAACAACTGAAAAATAAAGCTGAAGTGCAAGGAATAAACTGTCATTTGGGATTTTTTTTTTGGAAGACTAGATCTCCCTATTTCACCTAGGCTGGATGTACATGGGCTACTCAACAGGTTTTGTCCTATTTTAATCAACTTGGAAGCTTTGATTTGCTCCTTTTTCAAACCAGACCAGTTCAGAGGGTTCAGTTTGCCTCATCACTTGATTCCTGAGACTGATTATGTTAATACCAAATGTAGTGTGGACCCCCAATCTGCATAGCCCACTTCAGTTCAGAATTCTGGAGCTCAAGACATAAACCAGACTCAGTCTAAGTAGGATACAAGTGTACATCAATCCCAAGAGGAATTGTTACATTTCAATGATAGAAACATTCAGAACTAAAGCTCTGGACTTTTATTGATTCCCATAGCTTTTGACTTTCAGTAAACCTTTCCATAATTCCTAATCAGTATGTAAGATAGTAAATTTTAGAGTTTATCATGCATTTAAATATAAGAAATAAAATTAAGAGATCTATTTTCATCAAGAAAACTTTATTCAGTACATAATTTTTTTGTATAATAAAATTGTTAAATGTTTATCAGAACACAGTCAAATTAAGAAGACCCTTGATTCTATTTCTTGTCAACCAACAGTTTTATTGTTGGTATAGTTTTTAAAGAGTTACCAACACATGCTATTCAATATTTAATTTTTTTCTTGCTATGGATTTGATGAGAATAGAGCTGTAAATCATGATTCACAGAGATAAATTGTTATAAACAGAATTAAGGCGCTGGGAGCAGCTTTGGCAAGAAAATATTCTTCTACAACAGAAAACCAAAAATTATGTATTTTCACTGATGGGGAAATGGTTTCTGGTTATTGCAAAGATCATTTGACTTATCTTTGACTAAGTTCTTTCCATGCATTTTTTCTAGCTCAAAATGAAAAGAATCTAATATACAGACCTCATTCATTTTAATTTGTTCAGTAGGATTTATTCTTTCTACTGTCTCTTTTAATTTTTTCTGATGCACTGTAACACTCCATTTCCTTTTAATCCCATCCCCCATTGTCCTTTCTCCAATCCACAAATGTTTTCGCTAACATTAGTGCATTTTCAAATACTCAGAAGGATAATATAATTATTTATCAAATAACACCAACACTTCTTTGCCATACCAATCAGGTAGTCAATAAGCATTTATTGAACACCCACTATGTGCCATATACTGTGCAAAGTCCTGGGGATATAAAAGGAGTCAAAAGGCAGGACAACAAGGAAACAAATATTTACAAATATGCTACATGCAGGAGAAATAGGAAATAATTAAAAGATGGAAAACATTAACATAAAAAAATTAAAACTAAAAAAACTGAATTGGAAAATGCTTCCTGTCGAAGACAGAATTGTAGTTGGAACTTGAAGGAAACCAGGGAATCAATAGGCAGAGATGAGGAAGGAAAGAATTCTGGGTACTGGGGACAGCCAGAGAAAATGCCTACAGACAAGATTTGGAGTGTCTTGCTTGAGGAAGAGGAAGGGAGCTAGTATCATTGGATTAAAAAATACATGGGAGAGAATAGTAGGCAAGAAGACTGGGAAGATGGGGGGAAGAGGGCTAGGTCATGAAGGACTTTGAAAGCTAAAGAGGGGATTTTATATTTGATCCTAGAGGCACTAGAGAAGTCCTAGAGTTAGAGGAGGGGGTGGAGTGACATGGTTGGATATGTGTTTTAGGAAAATCACTTTGTTGACTGAATAGAAGATGGGGAGAGACTTGAAGCAAGCAGACCAACCAGAAGACTATGGCAATAGGCCAGGCATGAGGCGGAGCCAAGATGGCGGAGTAGAAAGACTCACATTTGCTAGGTCCGAACCCACAGCCCACAGATTTCCTGTAAAAAGAACTCCTGACAAATTCTGGAGCAGTGGAAGCCGCGCAGAAACACAGTGAAGGAGATTTCCGCTGCA